>VWZP01008963.1:341925-363454 GCA_013396995.1 Dicaeum eximium | reverse complement strand
TTTTTTTTTTTGTAGTTTTTTTTTTTTTTGCAAAGCTAATGCATAGGTCTTTGAGTAATGCTAATAGATTGCAAGTTCAGCAGCACGAAAGATCTACAGGATGCATAACTAACGAGAAACCAGAGGCAAGCAGGAGAGAACTGGGAAAAGATAAAATGGGAAGGAAGGATAGACACTTTGCAGAAGGGCTATTGTTTATATCTCTTAGAAGCTGGTGAGAACTAGGAGGTGGAAGATGAGAATAGCAGTGTTCTGAAAGTAGAGGAGAGTCAAATACTCTAGGAGCAAGGGAATACCCTGTGACAATTTAGAGGCAGTAATTTTTAATGAGGAGTATAGCACATGAGACAGAAGAAGAAATGAGAAAATCGCTGGGTCAAGGAGTTTGTTCAAAAGCACTATGTCAGAGAAGGAAATGAACAATTAATGTTGTGGCAAGTCAAATTGGTCACATCGAATAGGTGCTGAATTTGGGAATAGCACTAGTGCTTGGACATGGGCAGCTTTCCTGTTTAAACAGAAATAGATCTGGCAGAGACAATACTGTTTTTCACAGGGATATTTCCCTTTATGGACTTGTTGAGTTTATTGTTCTAAGTATAGAGTTTTGCATTTGCCATTAGTGGTTTACATGTGGCTTTTTTCTCCATCTTGACAAGACCATTTCAAATTCTAATCCTGTCCTCCAAAGTCTTCACATCTGTCACAGTTTGGTGTCATCTGTAGATTTAATAGGCTTACTCTCTGTGCTATCATCCACCATTGTAATGAAAATATTGAATCATATTAAATTAAAGCCAGGCTCCTGAAGAGCCCAATTTGATAAATCTCTCCAGTTTGACAGTGAGCCACTGATAATTATTCTCTGTGTGGTTTTCCAACCGGTTAGGCTCACCAAACAGCAGTATCATCTAGTTTATATTTCTGTGGCTTAGTTGAGAAAATGTCATGTGCAACAATGTAAAAAGCCTTATATAAAGTCAGCATATGTCACATACTTTCCCTCATCCACAAGTCCTGTTAACTTTCATAAAAAGAAATTAGATTGGTTTGACATGTTTTGTTCTTAATGAATCTGTGTGAGCTGCTTTTCACCTCTTTCTTATTTTTAAGGCACTTAGAAGTGTTTTGTATTTTTTCTTGCTGTTTTCCAGAATCAGAGTTTTTACCCTTGTTTACTTATTTTGACAAGGTTGCTGACAATGTTTATGTTAATATACCTGAGAATACGGCTCATATTTTGTGATGCTACCCAAAATAGAAGGCCTTTACCCAGAAAAGAATTCTCATGCATATGTGTCTGTACTTGTAAATCTATCTATGCTGGTCTTGGCTGGGATACAGTTCATTTCCTTTGTAGTGGCTAGCAGAGGGCTAAGTTTTGGAGTTGTGTTGAAAACATCGTTGAGAACACAGAGAGGTCTTCTCTATTGCTGAACAGTATTTACAGAGAGTCAAGACCTTTTCTGCTTCTCACCCCACCCCACAAGTGAGAGGGCTGGGGGAGCACCAGGGGTTGGGAGGAGACACAGCTGGGACAGCTGACTCCAGGGGATGAAAGGGTTTTCCCAGACCACAGGTTGTCATGCTCAGCATATAAATGAGGGGGAGTAGGAAGGCAGGGGGACATATTTAGAGAGATGGCATTTGACTTTCTGAGTCACCATGGCACACAATAGGGCCCTGCTCTCCTGGAGATGGCAGAACATCTGCCTGCCCATGAGAAGTAGTGACTGAATGCCTTGTTTTGCTTTGGTTGTGTGCCTGGGTTTGTTTTATCTATTAAACTGCCTTTATCTCAGCCCACAAGTTCTCTCACTTTTACCTTCTGATTCTCTGCTCCATCCCAATGGGGGAAATGAGCAAGCAGCTGTGTGGGTGTGAGTTGCCACATGGGGTTAAACCACACCACCATCCAACGCCCTCTTTGCTATTTCCATGTTTCCCACCACCTAGTTTCTTCTCTGTCAAGTCTTTCTGATAGTTCAAGGTTGTCAGAATGAAAGCATATTTCTCTATCCACCTTGCAAAAGTTCCTGGATGCTTTTGATGGTTTTCACACCCTTTATTTTCACAGATGGGACCATTAACAGAACAAAAAGGAAGCTATGTCCTTCCTTGCTTTTCTAGGTTGTTTTTTTCCCTTGGTCTCTCTTCCTCCAGAAACAGAGGCTTTAGACAGATTGGTGCATTTCAGTTCAGACAGCTTTATGTTTGTCTTATGTGGGAACAAGTTGGTTTATAGGACAGAATCAATACTAGAGCACTAGAGCAAAATGTGTAAATTGCACACTTCTTTCCTCACAGCTTGTGTGACATTAGAATCCATTATCTGTACTGAGTTTTCAACAGCTCTCTTAAGTGATCCCACTGAAGAGTAAAAGAGTAGTAACCTCTCTCCCCTGGAACCCTTGAAAGACATTAATTTACCAGTACTTGGTATTAGTTTTCCAGAGAAAACAGGTGGTGTACATAGCTATGAAACTTGTATGACTATGTTTTATCTCTGTTTTTAACATGCTGCTAAAAGGTCTTATTCCTGTCAAGGGCAACTGCAGTTTTGAAAACAGACTACTGCAAGGGGGACAGAGTCTACATGCCATCATTAAAAATCTTTCTTGATATATTTCAGACAGTAAAAGTTGGAATTCTGGAAAAATGTACTTGAAGTTAACATTGATATTAAGAAATATTAACATATATTTTATAGAGAATAGAAACAATTGCAGCATGTGGTTTAAACATTTAATAGGTTTTCTGATAAAAAAAGATATTTTGACAGAAAAGGAGGCAGAAGCAAGGAATTGCTTTTATTATGATGGAGGCTGCACAATTCAGAGTATACACATATGAACAATTATCAAGTTAAGCAAGAGAGGTAAATCACTTCCCAAAATCTTAGCAGCTATAGCTGAGTTTCAGTGGTGTATAAACAACAATATATCAACTTGAATCTGAATTTTGGGATGGTTGAGTTTGTATATTTGGACAATCAGGCAGGTATGTGGCATAATCTTAAGTGGTCCCACCATAGCTTGGTCATGATTAATCCTGTGATCATCTGCAAATAATTCTTTATACTGTGAGTAGGTGATGCCACTGGGAAACATGGTCACACAGCCAAACAGGGGTCCATCTTTGCCCTGTGACGTGAATGGGAGGACATAATAACATTTATTTCTTATACATAAAGCATAACATACAAAGAGCTTACAAACTATGGATGTAGTTTTTCCAAGAAATCAGTGCATATGAAATTCATGGTCCAATTCAGAGACAGATAAATTTATGTTGTTTATCGATAGGCACACTGCCATTGTATATATCATAATAACATCATAATGGTATGAAAATTTAATTTTATGTTGATAATTTTCCTATTAATTCTTAAAAACTTGTTTTGTTTTTAGATCTGCTAGGCTGGGTGCAATCCATTCGTGTTTCTACATGTTGATACTCTAATTACAAGAAGTTGCACATTAAGAGACTTAAATTGTACAAAGACAATATATCATATTGTCATATTAGTGCAGTCTGAGCTATTAACTGAGATGCCAAAAGATATCTCCTCTCATGTTATTTCACATTCAGTTGTGAATACTTTGAACAAGCAGCTACACGCTTTGTTCACTTCTCATTCCACATCTTTTCAAAAGAGAGAAAATTACCCACTGTGGTCACAGATTTATGCCATATTCCTGTATTAAGCCAATTAATAAATAAGCAGTTCTAAAAAAAAAACAGCAACCCCCTCCCCCAAACCCCAACAGCCAACAACAAATAAAAGAATATTTATTTTAAAACTTCAAGAAATAAAAAATCCCAACACTATGGTCAATGAACAATAAAAATAATTTTCAAAGCTACTTTTACAGGTATATTGCATTTTCTTGTATTACAGTATCCACTCACTGTATCACCAATTCTGATATTGGTGCTGCTTTCTGGGAATAGGAATGGCTGGAGATCAGGGTCAGCTCTATGTAAACAGCAAATATTCATCACTGAACTCACATCAGATATAAAGTTTCTCATGAAGGTATAAATTTTTTTGATATATTTTGGTTTACGTCCATGTAGAAGTCTATCTGGAATTTGTAGCTGGTGTGAGCATTATCAGTAGTTTTCATTAATGAGAATGTTATTAAAGCCCATCAATCTCAATCAGAGCTGGTGAACTTTGCTGCAGCTCCTGACTTTTCTCTGTCATCAGCTGTACCTACATTGGTTCCAAGAAAGGAGCCAAAAAGGGATCTATCTAAATAGAGAAACTGGTGAGACTTTGGAGACTTCAACACTACTTACCTGTTTTCATTTAGTTATAACCATAGACAGAAAGTGGCATTTCAATGTAAAATAAGTTTGGCCAGCACTATGAATTGCTAGAGTTTAACTCACACATACTCTGCACATTTCTAAAGACAAATCTCTGTTGATATACTCATTGCTTATGTAGCTGGTGTCCTTAAAGTGCAGAGCACTTTTTAGTTTTATAAAAATGTGTCAGCAACACAGGAATACATGATGAGTATCAGAAAATATAGTTCTAAATTAAGAACCTCATGTATGCACAAACACAAAGAATGCCAATCCTCCCTAGGGAGAAACCATGGAACCCAGCAGAGCTCTAGGATTAAACTACAATTAAGAAACTTCCTAATTTTTTTTTGAGGATACAGGCTCCACAGTAACATGTAGACCTCAGAGAAAAACATCTACAGAGGTACTTAGAACAGGAGTTCAATAAATTCTCTTGTGAAACTGAGCCATCGTCCCAAGTGCTGCATCCAGAGACTCACAAAAGGAACTCAGAGAGAGAAAGGATGTGTGCAGTGTCTAGGCATTGCAGATGATTATGAATATAACACAATAATATAGGAATTTTTGTTTATTGACTTGAAAGCAAAAAAAAAAAAGTAAAGTGCCTGAAAGGGAGAATGTATGGGGGGCATTTCAGGAAGTCAAATCAATTCTTATTTAGAAAAGTAATTGAAAAATCATATGGCAGATTTCTTTCATAATGTACTACAAATTTTTAATCCAAAATTAGGTTTGTACCAGGATATATTGAGCCTTCCTATGTGACAGATCTAATGAAACATCAAATTGCCTCAACAGAGTCCAAATGGTTCTTCAAATTAGAATGAGAAAGATTTCCTGGTTGCAATTGCAGTCTTCATGTAATCTTGTGAACACATGCTCTTATTCCTCAAAGAATAGTCTTGATTTTGTCATAAAACTCAATATACCTGTAGAAGTTCTCTGTTCCAATTTCATGCAGAATAGTCTGTGATCTTTTCATGACTTCAGGAAAAAACAAAGGCAGGCCATATAGATCTATAACATGTTAGAGATATCTGAGGACTTTGTATTTCATCCTAGGATTCTTCTAGAAAGGAAGTGGAAGTTTTTGACTGCAGAGAGATCAGATTCACATAATGGCATGTATATCCTCATCACTTTTAATTTTAATTGTAATGGTGGAAAATTTGAGCAGATCTGAGACAGTAAATAAAAGGTATTAATGTACATGTGTGCTTGTACTGAGGGAGAAATAAAAACTTATTGTTAAGGTGCTGCTTCAGAAGGCAATAATGATTCTTGGTGACTTAAAATTTGAATGCTTGGAAACCAGTTTTTTGTTGCTGCATAAGAGTAAAGGAAAAAACCCCTTTTGCTCCAGTATTTTGAGCTCAGAAATACCCTCATCCAGGAAGAGAACTGAGTGTCACAAAACTGTAAAGACCAGTCACTTATGTTTGTTGTGATCAAGTTTCAGTAAAAGAAAACAGAAGACATCTACATTTTTTTCAGCTCCTTATATGCATATTTAGAACTGCTTTATGTACTAATATTTTCATTTTGTACTTGCAATATGTTGAAGAGTATAGATGTTTTTGAGGCATGTATTGTAATTTTTTTTTTTTAACTCTGAATTAATATTTGTCAAAGGAAAAAAAGCAACCAAAATTTTAAAGACTTTAAAGACTATTTATGTCTTATAGAGTGTTGGAGGTTTTTTTTGTATATTTGAGGTTTTCAAAACATCCTTAGCAGTAGGTGTTTCTACACTTGTGGGCCAGTAGTTCCTCACCTTAGAAGAATCCTAAGGTTTTGAAGGTAACCAGTCAGGTGTAAAAAGAGAAGCATTATTATGTGAGAAGCAATAGGAGGATTAATTGGAATTTTTTAAATGGAAACCATATTTAGGTCATAAAATACGAAACTTTGGTTATCACTGTTAGTATTATTACTGCTGTGAAATAACCAGTAAGAAAATATAATGAATTTGTGTAGAAACTAATAAATATTTAGAACTTAGTCTCTGTTTTACTACTTTTCATGTTATTTTTAGGTTTCCTACAAAATTATTCTAGAAGTACATGTATCAGAAAGTGAGATAATTCATAAACGAAAAGGTAATATATTGGTTTTAGATTCCTGAGAAAGCTGTTCAGTTTTAGAAACAGAATATATATATTAGCGATATGGGGGGTTTTTCTCTTTAGCTTTTAATTTATACTTTTAAATGGCTTTTTTCTAAGGTAGGAATGGAAATGGAGGAAGTTGGTGTAAGGAGAAAATATTATTGAATGTAGACAATAAGAAAGCTTGAAAGGGTCACAGAAATCAGTATCACAAAGTACAGCTAAGAAATACTGTGCACCCTCAGGCTTCATTTTCTCTGGACTGGAGAGCTTAACCTGGGACCAGAATTTCATATCTCTGAATAATATCTCAGCTAAACCAGCTTTTTTGACCTGCTGTGTTTGAAAATGGGAGCTCAGATGAGATGCTGCTTGTTAATCACTGTCTTTGCCCTTGGAATATTAAATAAAATGCAGTGAGGAAAGGGAAGGAGGGAGAGAGAGAGAGAGAGACAGGAAGGAAGCAATAGAAACTTCTGTTCATTACAGTCTAATAAACAAGAAGGAAAAATTATTTAACAGATTTTTCACAAAAAGTACTAGGATCAATTATCTAGTTTCACAAGAAAAATTGTGGAGTGAGTAAGAATATTTTCCTGTGTATTGGTACATTAAATAACCTAAGTTTGCCTGGAATGCCAGGTGAACCTGTCATCCAACAGAACTCGAGCAACACTGTGAAGAGTAACAAAGACAGAATTGATGATGTAATACATTTAACAAGGAATGAACTAAAAGGAAGAAGAATATCCCAAAAATAATTTGCCATTTATAATTTGTCAGGTTTATCTACCTTCAATAACTTATGAACCTTTTATAGCTGTCCTGCTTGTCTCTTTGTTACTGTATTTCCAGTGTTTCTATAACTGTTGTACCAAAGCTCTAAACAGTGATTCTAAAAGCAGGCTTGATCCATAATGTGATATTCTTTGTTTCCTTTCTAGAAGAACTATCATAAAATGGTCTCTGCTCACCAGAAGGTGTATTCAGAGAATATGCAGCTTCAACAGCCTCAATAACTCTAGGTTTCACTCTTGTTTGACTTCTTTGAATATAGGATCAACTCTTAAGGGGACTCTAAATTTGAAATATTCCTTCCTATACAGCATTGTTATATATAGCACTTTTCTTGTGAGTTTTCATCAACACTTTAGCATACAAAAGAGAAAGAGTTTCAGTTACAGCATGAGAGACATTAAAATATTTGAGCAAATGGTAAAATTTTGGGATGTTGGGGAAATCAAAGTAATTGTCAAAGTACATACTGGTTCACTGAGTTCACAGAAGAGTACAAACTAAAAATCATTGTAGAAGTTAAACAGGTCTTTAACTCTGCCTTTTGAAGCATCACCATTTACACAGTTCTCTGAACTGCATAGCTCCTCTCTAACTGCAAGTTTGTTTACATCTGAAGTGCACTATAACAGTCAAACTTCTTTGGGAAGGAAAAGAGAAAAGGAAATGTAAATTTTATGCTTAACATTATGCTGGAAATAGAGAAGAGTAATATCATTTTAGTACCAGTACCTCCGTATCCTGGATAGGAGACAATTACTCAATCCTGAAGAAGTTCTTGGTCTTCAACTAGGAGCTTCTTGATATTTTAGTTTGAATCAGCAAAATGCTTTTGAGGAAAGTTCCCAGTTCTCCCCACTTAACACTTGTTAATTCAGAGCTCATGGCCATCTCAAAATATAAAACTCTTGCATGCAGAGGGAAAAACCACGCCCAAATGCTGTCCATCTGCTCCTGGGGGTTCAGCTGATGGCAACAAATTAGGGGTATCGTGATTTAACTCCCCCAAAATGTGCTTGGTGTGGACACTGGCTGTGGAGGAGCTCTACAGACCTGATCCTGTTGTGCTGTGCTGCTTCCAGACAGTCTCTCTGTCTTCCATGAGCTCCAGCTCCAGCCCAAGGCAGTGAAGTGACACATATCCAACTCTTGCCACTTGTCTTTGGCAGCCTATTTTCATCTCTTTTTAACCCAGTTCCTGTGTTAAAAGGCAGCTTCTCTTCTTCAGTTGTTCTCTCTGCTCAGTTTCTTGTCTCTTAGTGAGCCTCTTTTGCCTCTTTTGAGATTTTTACCTTAAAAAACTACATAACCTTTGTATTAATATCAGTCACAGAAACTGAAAACATGAATCACAAATGAATAACCATGACTTAGAAATGTGCACACACCTAAGTTTTCATAGTTCCTCCTTACTTTTTGCCATCTTTAGGGAAAAATTAAGTGGAAGAGAGAGAGAAAGGAAGAGGAATATGCCTTTATGTGTGTGAAGACCACTTTTCCACCATGAAAATAAAAATAAACATTTAAAAAGGAAAACTGACTAACATAGAGGCTTTCTTTTAATGTTTACCTAACAGTAGAAAAGACTGGGTAAACACCTTAAAATAATGGGAATAATAATTAAAATTTTCTAAAAGTGCCATTTTAAATTAGTTAGCTGTTGTGGGGCTTATGTATTTATTTATATTTTCATGCTAAATATAAAAAATTTAATAAATTTTCTTCACATGCTCAACACATTATTTACTCATTTCAGTGAATGAAATGAAGTTAAAAGAATATGAACTGTTTAGGCTTTTTTCCCCCTTTTTGTCTTTCTACTTCCTGCCTAGAGAAACAATATATGCCTCCAGGTTATCCACATTACTTGGCTCTCTTCAGTGACTTGGTTTGGTGGATCAATTATCAGTGATTCAGGTTCTCAGTGTATAATGCACAAGACATACCTGAATTCAAGGTATAGCTAACCTTTTCTCAGATGGATTTTGGTACTTGTAAGGAAGGAATTAAAGGAATTTTGTGCTATTGTGTGTTCCTGCTGTTGAAAAATGCTTATTAGTCTGAAAGATCAACAAGTTTTCACAAATCTGATCACAGAACTTGTAAATTCTTCTGTAGTCTGTGGTGAAAGTCTGAGCCCTTTGTTTGGCCTTGAATTGAAGCCAAACCCACAAGCTCTTCATACACTTAGAATTCTTTTGTTACTCTGGAAAGGAGGAAAAAAAGAAAAGCATTTGAGCTGTAAATGTGCAATCAATAGTTTTTCCTGCCACTGGGGAGAACTAGAGTGATATTTCTGCTATGTCCTTGAACTGGAATGCTATGTCAGGTGCATCTGTTACTCTTCATTGGGTAGTCATTTGGCTTAAGCTCAAACTGGCAAACTTCTGAATTGATTCAAGACACCTTTTGAGTCTTGTAACACTTATTTCTTACAAATCCCCATATGTGAAGAAAAAACCTTAATGTTTTCACTATCTATGTGTTTTAAATGAATTTTATGTTTTACCTTTTTCTTTGCCTCTGTTCATGTTTGATCATTGAATGGCTTCTTTTTGATGATACTTGAAAACAAAAGAGAAATGTACATTTTTAATGTTCATATTTTTGTTCCCTGTGAAAGCTGAAATACTTAGCATCTCTGTGATTTTGCTTCATGTTTACTTTTCACAATATTAAACTAAAATGTGTGATACCACCTTTAAAACTGAATTTTTTTCCATTTAGCCCCTGAAAAATGACACATGCCTGAGTTTTGCCACGCTTAATATATAAATCCAGAGTAGTATGGATGGGAGCAGATGAGTTTTATTGACACCACAGGACTTGAGAATATAAAATGAAAACCAGGTGGGTTTCCCTTTGAGAATGAGGGTACTTGAGAAAACCTGTAAATGAAGCACCAGTAGACAGGGGAAAAGGGCTAATAAGAAAGCCATAGAAGAGACTAAAACCAGGAATAAATGAAAGTATGTTTCCTGCCTTTTGCACTGCTGTTGGCTCAGAAGGATGAATGAATGAAAAAACAGTTGTATCTTGATATTAATCTGTTTTCTGTATTCTGACCTCAGTCTTCCAGGTGCAAGGATAAAGGAGACAAAACACTCAGTTTTCCCTTCTTACACCTAAGGGTGTAAGGTACTCTTTTAACACTACCTTCAACAGAGACCTATGAACTCTTTATCTTTTCATGAACGAGCCTTTGACCAGACAGTATGTGCAGAATGAAGTTCTGGATTACACTTGAATCTAATATTTTAAAAAAATATTTTTTAAGCTGAGTAGAATAATGAAAGAAACAAACCAGAACTGAAAAGCAAAGTTCTCAAAGTGGGAATCTTCACTATCCAGAGTATATTCCTCCTTTGGTTGTGGCTCCCCTTGCAGGTAATGGTTTCAGTAGTACTTGCAACATGTGGATCCACACCTAAAAACAAAATGTAAAAAATTTGCACTGATAATTATTAAAATATTAAATCGATTTTGTACTGAGCATTAAATAAATTTCATATTTACATCAGTTTCTATTTGTCATCCACTTCTCAATATATTAACACCAGCATTTAAAAAAAAATTAAAGTACAACTTTACAGCTGAAGCATGATTTGCAGTAGCAGTTTCTGCCAGGACAGCTGCCCAGCAATGTCTCTTCCCTAGCCTGCACTGAAAAAAATCTTCAAAAACTTCTTTCCAGTATTCTGGATATTTGCACCATGGCTCAAGATAGAAGCACCATGTCCTTAGTGCAAACTTCATATGACTATAGAAATTACAATAATGCTTTTTGGTAATTGGTAATTAATGCATATTTCTTTCTTTATTGTTAGACTTTCCTTTAAAGGTTATATAAGTGCATGCTAAATTTTTTCTTTTTACTGCCTGGTCAAATAATTTTATTTCTTCACAGTGGGAAGATTTGGACATGGTTATCCATACTTTACCCTTTATGTGCCCCTGGCTAGTGGGGTTTGTGTTCCTGATCTGTGCTGTCTTCAAAAAAGATAAAGCTATCTGTCTCACTATGTGGAGATGATCCTGGCACTAGAATCAGTGACAACTTGGTGACCTAGGCCACTGATTTCTCCTGAAATAAAACTTTGGCTACCAGTAATGGAAATCTATCCTCCACTTTTTGTTTAGTAGTTCCACTGGTAATAAAAATTGCACAACGATTAAAAGCAATGATTGTATCTGCTGTGCTCTGCATGGGTACCTCTTCATGCATTAGTAATACAGGTATTCAATAAAATCCTCATCTCCTTTCAGCTGACAATTGTTTAACTTTTCTTTACACAGAGGCTCATGTTCTTTTTTCAGTATGACAAAGCTTAATGGTGGTGTTGTGAAATGCTTTCATTGAAGATCTTCTTTAATTATAGATGTCCTGCATGACAAGTTCTTCTTTAGCATATGTTTCTTCACTCCAAGAACATCAGTTTAAGTCAGTGATCAAAGTGTAGTTGCAGGAAAATCAGTATATTAATAAATCCAACCTTGCTCTCCGTAAACTTCCCCTGAAATTTAGCCCCAGCTCACCAGACTCCATCAGTTTCTCATGAGCGTTTCTCATGTGACAACTCCTGCAAGATACCACTTTGTCTTCTGTGGAGAAAGGTTCAACCCTGTGTAACTGATCACCTTGAAATTTAAAAATTTAATTTTCAATATTTTGCACTGAATGTGTACCTTACTGCACTGAATGTGTACTCACTTACTGTTGAAAGATTAAAAATGTGCTTTTAAAAAAATATTTTTTGCGGTTTTCATACAACTATATTTAAATGAATGTAAAGTCAGCATAGCTGTTTTTACAGTATTTAGAAAGTAAAATCTTGATTGTAGAAACATTGAAAAAATGTTTCAACCATGCTTACCCCAAGTGAAAATATTAATTTACTATGTTAGATTGACCTAGGTAAAGTGTGACTTAAGTGGATGGCACAAATCCACATTCATGCCATACCCTCTCAGAGTATTGGTGATATATTAATTTACTATGTTAGATTGACCTAGGTAAAGTGTGACTTAAGTGGATGGCACAAATCCACATTCATGCCATACCCTCTCAGAGTATTGGTGATATATGTGAAAATAGTAGAATTCTGTTTTACTGAGTACTCATACAACTTGAGTGACAAAATTGTTTTGAGGGACAATTAAATTGCCTCTGCCTTTTTACATACACAAGGTATAAATTCTAAAGCGAAAAGGAACAAACCTGCTCTTAAATATGGGTATGACTACTTTACACACTAGAAAGGTTGTGTAGGGAACGATGGGGAATAATTACAGATGCAAAGTACATGCTGGAACACTTTATTACGTAACATGGCTGAGCTTACATGTGGTTAGAAACCGATCTCGGTTTGGGAATTGTTTTGGGTTTTGTTTCCATTACTTTGCAGCTTGTAGTGCTGACAGTGAGCTTTGCAGAATGTCATAAAAGGTCAGTGGTGGAGTTAGCCTTCAGCTGTAACTGTATCTTAACTATGATGTAGAGGTTATAGAAACATATAAATACAATTTTTTGTAGCAATATTATTTTATTACTTCTCTGACTATTAAAAATCAATGTATTGCCTACAGATGCTTACAGTTTGCACCTCAGAAGCTATCTGTATGTGATGCATTCACTAAATATAGTGGTTTGAAAGTTCTGGTATGCTTGTTACATGCCTCAAAATCCACAGGCATACTGAATTCCTCCAAGAGTCTGAGTTCCTCACATCAGTCCAGCTAAAGATGTAAGTTTTGAAGCTCCAGCTCAGATCATGACAAATCCTTGAATAATGTTGAGACAGTATTCTCTGTATGCTGTATCTGTGGGATATAAACAGTGTCAGCTAGACAGTAAAGAAACCAAAATGAACTTTCAATGCAAATTTATTTTTTGTATAATTTGTGTGCTTCAGTTTCAGCACAATTATGTTTAAGTCCTTGCCAACAAAACACTTGAATAGTAAAAGTTGCAAAGCAGATACAGAATGAGATTATTTCTCATTTACCCAGTTAAATTCCTACAGGAATTTTTGTGAAGTCACAGCTATAAAAAGCCTTCCTACTTACTGATCACATTTGCATAAATGAATCACAGATTTATATGGAAACAAAGGATTAGGAAGTATAGTATAATATTATGAAATCTGAAATTAATTGAATAGGCAAAGATGGTTTTGTCAAACAGCAGAGATTACCCTTATTTGGTATAAATTGTTACTGCTATACTGACCTTAGCAGACACAACCAGGTTTAAAAAACTGATGCTGTGAACTAACCTGTTGGAAAACCTGATACCTATTTTAACTTTAGCAGGATGTATTCCATTTTGTCATTAAGAGACAGCTTAAAAGACAGCTTTACTATCCAATGGAAATTCCAGTAACAACATTTTTAGTAATGTTTCTCACAAAATAAAGTACAGAGCTCAGAAAAAGAAAATGAAGCCTTTTGACAGATTAAAAGGCTGCGAAAAAAGTCAAATCAGAAATGCTGAGATATTTGTTTGCAATATTTTTTATTTACATAGCATTTTTCTTCATGCTTCAGTTGAAACTCTTTCAAAAAACCAGACATAATATACTCAGGAAAAAGCATATGTGGTCAAGGGCAACTGTTCAATTTTGGGTGGGAATATGAGTAAACTGGAGGAGGTCCAAAGGACAGTTTCTTTTACAAGATCTTAAAGAGACTTTAGCAGTCATGAGGGTTTTTGCTCTTTTTTGCTTTTGCTTTTCTTTTTTTTTTCCTCTTTTTTGTTTTTTAAGCTAAGGCTATTTTCCCTTCCTAAGTGAAACATAGTTTGCAAACTTAAGCTTGGACTTTAGGTCTCTAAGGACTTTATTATTTCTTTGCCCATTCATTTCCTTTTATACACATTTTACATCTGAAGCCTTTGCATATTGCACTTCTTCACTGGGAACTTTAGGAAAGAACTATTCCATTTCATCTAATATTTTTTTCAATTCTTTTAAGAAGAGGTGAAGATGTAAAGAAGGTCAGAATTGTCATTATAATGACAAAAGCTAGCTAGTCACAACTGACTGGCTCTTGTGTGAAAGGCTCATAAGAGAAAAAGACAGACAGGTTCAGCTAATTTTTTATGTTATCCCTTCCTCAAGACAGTTTAGTGCAATTTAGAGAAAGAATATATAAGGTTTACCAAAATTGGAAGTGCAGTTGGTGTTGGGGTTACCAAATGTGGTGTAAATGGGAGCTTGTAGACAATGCAGTTTATCAGATCTCTTGAATCCATTGATTAAAATCTCATGTATTTTCCACAGAGAATTACTTTGTGTCCTGTACTGACAACAGCCCTCAGTTTGATCACTGTGTGGGTTCAGTCCATCCTGTTTAACAAGAAAAAATTAAATATTGGATCTAATCTGGTTTTTGAGAATCTGTCTGTATAAGGGATGAACAAACATGTATTTCCAGAGGTAAAATCATACCAAACCTAGGTGGAGTTTCTAAAACTTGTTCTTTTGGATGCTTCTTAGTTGAAATAACAATGAAGGCCATTTCAAACTTACATAAAGCTACAGTTGGATAGGTGAGCACCTATACTGATTATATGTAGGAATTACCAGGTAATGCTGAAAAAAAAAAAATAAAACCAAAAAACCCAAAAAACAAAACCAAACCAAATATCCTTAAACATTCTCTGCTTGTTTTTAAGAGAAAATGTGTCCTGTGTTAACTTCTTCAGATGCCACACTTCTCTCCTGTTCCTCTTTGTCCCAAATAACGAGACAGGAGAATGCTAGCATTTCACATTTCCCATGAAATATACATAATATGTATGAAATTTATGCTGTGTTTTGCATTTGAAGAAGCAAGATTAATTAAAGCAATTATTCAAAGTCAACTTTTAGTGACATACTTTGTGGAATTATGATTAGTCATCACAATGGTTGTGTTTCTCTGAGTAGATATTTTTTCCTAAGACAAATCCAGTTGAGTCATATTTGTATACTTCTGGTGAATTAGTGAATTTAAGGTAGTTTTATTACTTTTACTAGATATTTTGTTTGTTGAAAAGGATTTCAGCTATAACTTACAACATGAATAATTGTAAAAATCTATCCTTTTAATTCTTGATGCAAGTTTAGTTTGATAGTTTCATTTTTCACATCTCTGTGTACTGTACCAGTATGTTTGCTTTACAAGAAACTCCCCATGTCTTTCCTCATTTTTACATCTGTATAAACCCAGTGAATCTAGGACAGAGATATTTTTTGCTCTAAAGAAGTGTGAAAAAAAAATTTTCTTCATGTTTTGACCCCAGAATTTTAATCTTTAAACTTCATTCAGCATGTTTCATAGGAAGTCAGACCTCTGTGTCCTCTGTATTTCTAATGTTTTGTTGTAAACAGTACTATCCTCTTATGCCCCGACAGTCTTCAGCATAAAGTCCAAACATCTGAAGGAACAAGTACTTTGTATTCTGGATATGTTTTGTTGTCTGTGTTTTTTATATTTCTCATGTCTGATAGTTCTATTACAACTAATGTGTTAACTTCAAAGGAAAAAAAGGCATTTTAATAACATTTAGAATGGATAATTAGCTTACTTTGCACCACAATATTAGGAAATTTGATGAGTGATTTGTTTGTATGTGTTGATTACAAATTTAAATATTTTTCCTTCCAGCTCAAATACTTTATTAAAACTGCTCTACATTTTTTCCAAGTTTCATTTTATTTAGTTTGATGAGCAATTATTACTTCTAATGCACTTGCAAAATATTGTCATTACATACTTGATGAAAATATTCTATTCTGCTTTGATGTAGCATTTGATTCCTCAATTGAAGAATCACAATCTAAATGTGTGAAACTATATGCATTTAATGCAAATATGGACAGGAAAGAAGGATTGGCAGTCTAAAATGCAATAAAAACATGCTTACTTATTTTACATGTCAAAGCCTTAGTACAGATTAGTATTTAAATTTTTTGGATCTGATTTACAGGGCATTGTGTGCAAGAAAGCTTTAATGATACACCTTTTCCATTTCCAACTTTTTTTCCTTGGCAATTGTGTTCTGTGCATGCATGACAAACTCCAGTGTATGTATTCATGATAAATTGCTTATACACATGAAATCCTAAAGCCTCCTGAAAATTAGGTCAGTATGAACAGACAAATGCTGGGTCTTACAAAGGTTGAACCCTGTGACAGATTTCTTGGAAGAAGAATGTGGGAAATAATATGGGAAAAACTGTAAATGTCTTCAGAGCCTTCTTTTTGAATATACTTTCTCTTTTCCATGTTTTAAAAACATATTTAATAGTTGTTGTTTTTTTTGTTTTTGTTTTCCACAGAAGACACTGACTGTGTGTTTTTAAATCTAAAAATAGAGGTCTCCTATGAGCAGTGGTTTCCTTTTACACTCTCCTCCAGACTGTGTTTCTTCTTTTGTTCCCCTTCTCTCCCTTCATAATTGTGAAGTCTCAGAGAAAATGCTTTCACTATTTTTATTTTTCCTTGATATTATCAATACTTTTCACAAAGATGATTCCTCTTGCATTTTCATTTTTTACTTGTACCTTTTTCTACCCCTGTTTAACTTATCTCAGCCAACAGCAGAACACCTTTCCCTCTATGTGCAGTCAGCTGCCTGCAGAGCAGTAGCGATGGTCCATCAACGCCCTCCATTTCTGACAACATGGTAACAAGTTGCTCCCTTACAGAGCTTGCAGTGGAAAGAAAGAACTCTTGCCTTAAAAAGACTGAGAAGGCTTTCAAAATACCAAAGCAATCTTCTAATAAAAAAGAATGACAACAGACCGATTTTAAAAATTGAGAATACTCCTAAGAAGTATTCTTCGCTCAACTCAGGGGCTTTCAGAGCTGAGGCAAAGTCTATATAGTTTCTTCTGTCCCTAGAATATTTCTTTTAGTGCCATTCTTGGGAAGGTGTTTGGTCCCTTTTCCTTTCAGAATTATTTTTTATTTTTGTCTTTTTCTGAGTTGCATAATCTAAGCTTTTCGTGACTCTCAGCCTTCTCTTCCTGGAGAATAATCTGCTCAAAGAATAAGCAGAATCGATCTTTGGCATCAAATGCCATCTAACACAGGATCATAGACCAATAAAATATGCTGAGTTGGAAGGCAGTCAGTTGTTTCCTCTTTTAAGGCAGTACATGGAAGAAATGAAGACTTCTGAGCCCCATGCCCAGCACAAACCCAAAACACAGTCCCATACTAGCCACTGTGAAGAAAATTACCCCAGCCAAAAGCAGCACACCGAATCTTCTGATGAAGTCTTGTGTTAACCCACGGTATTTAACACAAATCTTAGTGCATGCTGAAGTTTGTGCTGCTGTTTCACCAGTGTTGATTTCCACATCAGCTGCTGGCATGTTACACATCAACAATGTTATAACTTCATCACATAGCTGATCATAATCAGCCTATGGGAAGTGGAGAGTCGTTCTTGTGGTCAGTCAAGTAACTTCATCCACATCTGTCCTTCACTAGGCTCTGAGTAGGTCCTCTCAGTGTGTTAAAATGAATAGATTCACAGGTTTCCCTCCTTGGTCTCACACAAAAGCTGCTCTCAGTGATAGATGTATGAGGGAAATATTTCTAAAATGTAACAGCTAACTGTTAACTAGGAACAATCGCTAATTTTGCAGATATTTTTAAGGATGAATGAAAGCAGCATCTGGTAGAAAGAGCATTTTTAGATCTGAAAACTATTAGAAGGTTTCTAACGAATGCATTTTTAAAAAATATTTTTCCCAATCACTTGAGTATCCATAAATATTCTGCTTTGCCCGAATGTATGTCTGACTGGTCTCTCTTCATGGCCTTATACCCACTGTTGTCACATGGTCTAAATCAATTCAGAAGAAGGAAAGCCTCAGACAGGGAAGTACAGTGCAGGAATTTATTGTGGGATGCTTAGGAAGATTATCAGCCGCCAGGCAATATAGTCTGATTTCTACATGCAAGGAAGGCAAGTTGCCAACTCACCCCAATGCAAAAACCCAGCTCCAGCCTATTCTCTTGCTCTGTGTTCTCTACTGATTATAGAGTACAATAAAGCACTGACCAAAGGCTTTGCTGTAAGCAACCACTAAATGTTACATCACTGCAGATATGATCAAGCTTAATTGATTTGTCCACAATTTATTCATTCTTAGTGAGTAAATAGCATAATCACTCTAAAGTAGAATCCTCTGCTTCCACATCCATGTGGAAGCCAGGGTTCACTAATTTCATAAGCTCACAGAATAGCTTTTTCAATAGAAATTATAATTTTCTCTTCCTTGGGTTTCTAATACAATTACACAGGCCACTTAGAAATTCCTTTTACATTCCAGTAACTGAATTTAATACTCATCTCTGAGGTTTTATTCCTCTTCTGGTAGTTTAAGGCACTGCATCCCAAATAATCTGTCATCTTTAGACTTCTGTTGAATTTATGCACCTACCATGAGAGTTTCACCCCCTCACTCTACAAAAATTGCTTCCTGATGGTGTTTCTTGAGTAGGGGAGGCTACCTTCTCCATAATCAGTATATTTCCAGATGTGATAAGGTTCCAGATGTGACAAGGTTTATCACCTGACTTTATTTGGTATTTGTTTCTGTTTGTCCTCTTATTTTTGTTCGTCAAGAAAAATTATCACTGGGTGTGTTCTAAAGTTACTCTATTGAGAATCAGGAAATTCATTGCTTTAGCATGGTAGAATTCTTTTTAATTTATAGAATTTAATCAGCTGTCTGATTCTTCCTTGGATTTACCAATCCCTGGTGTTTCCAGCTCATGTAAGTAACAACCAAAAGTTTCATAGTCAAGGTATCTGTATTCTATACTCAGGTGATAAACCTTATTATGAATGGATGCAGAAAGTAGTATAAATACCCTGAGTAGATGGTTTCTCATAAACTTTTAAAGTCCAAACAGTACAAAGAATGATGATACTTGACCATATACTCTCTGCTAACAGGTCCCATTTTTTAGCTGCTGTTCATCTTCCTCTTTGGAGCAAACAAACATCAGAAATGTTTCTTGGGAGCAAAAAGCTTAAGTAATTGGAAGAAAATCTGTTATGCTGACTTATAGTAATAATTTGTTCTCTCACTAAAAGTGGTATAGCTTGTAAAAACCCCAAAAATATTCAGACTAATCTTTGGATGAATAACAAGTTAGGGAATGGAAGTCAGAGCTTTCTTCTGCACCATCCTATGAAAACTACATCATGTGTTTAAGACAATGTAGGATGTATTAAAGACAATGTAGATTCTGGACATAAGAAAAATAGATCTTGTGTGTGGGGCGGGGGGAGAGAGAGAGAGAGAGAGAGGGAGGTAGACACAGAGAATGCAATAAGTGATGTTTTAAAAATTTTGTCTCTTCATTTTGGCGTCTTAAACATTCAGGCATTGGGCTACATGAAACACTGGGACAACGTATCCTGGCAGTACCTCAGCTGAACCACTGACATTTTTTAATGATTGTTTTCTCCTGTCTGGTGTAATCTTATTTGATACTTTCAACAACACTTTAAGGACTCTTTTGTAGAAGTTTCAAATCTTGCACCCGAGTAACTTACTGAAAATGCAACCTGACAGCGGAGTGGAATCTGTCTTTGCTTCTTTTCGTAAGGGGATCAATAGCACTTTACACCTAATCTTTATTTCAGTTTTTAGGCTTTTAATGCATCGTTTGCTCCCTTTTGACACATAGGGAGAAAAAAAGTGCTACAAAACAACAATATAATTTTTCCTTCAATATAATTGACAGGAAAATTTTTCTTTACCTCTGTGGAAAGAAAAATCTAAGAGTTAGGGTCACAGAAAACATTTATTTTGTTTCTCAGAAGACTGGGCAAAGGAAATGACTTTTCAATCAATATAAAGCTAGTCAATCAGAGAAAAAGACAAAAACCCTACAAAAAAACAGTATAGAGGAAATTGAAGGGCCTTTTTCACTCTG
Organism: Dicaeum eximium; assembly: GCA_013396995.1. Lineage (NCBI taxonomy): Eukaryota > Metazoa > Chordata > Aves > Passeriformes > Dicaeidae > Dicaeum > Dicaeum eximium. Next base: position 343,283 of record VWZP01008963.1, on the reverse strand, counting down.
TGCACAGGGTTGAAGGAAGTATTTTCCCTAGACTATGCATGAGCAACTGCTCTGCTAGTTGGCTTCCCCCATCTGAATCAGCAGGAGCCAACATGGGGAGAAAGGGAGACAAAAGATGTTGTGGGTCATTGAGTCAACCAGGCTTGTCATCATTGAAGATTTCTGTTTAGGGTCTCCCTCTGTTCCTGCATGCCACCCTGACGACAGTGGAAGGGATGCTTGACATTTGAACTACGAAAGGAAGTCATGGTCTGGGAATTTTTGTCAAATAAAGGAGTCATAAAGAAAATTTTATTCAAACATATTTTAGCTTTCCACTAGACCTGTTAGAGAGTGCACCTTTTTTTTTTTTTTTTTAATTTTGTGAATGTTTATGAGGATTGGAATGTGTCTAATTATTCAAATTACAAACATAACTAGATGGACATCTCAGTTACTTAGCACAATTTGGCAGCTTTGCAACACAATGAAAAAAATGAAAAACTGTTGAGTTCATGATAATAAAGTCAGAAGTTTCCTCATAAATAGGAACAAACTTGAAGGTGAAAAGAAACCAGTAAGTACTATTTCTGCAGAAGACAATTAGCAGAGCATATTATCAGGTGTAGCTAAAACTATCCAACCCTTGAACTATGTGGTGTTTCTTAGTTGCTTTTAGGTTTTAGTTTACTATTTTCAAAGACAAGAAAGTCAAATAAATAAAGAGTACAGATGAAGAATTACACATCATCATGGCAGCTGTGTGAGAAATGATACTAGAGACAAAAGAGAGAATCTCTGTCACTGCCAAAACAACGGTCAAAAACTGTGGATGGTATTAGTGTATTTGACCGAGTGGAGCCCTCCAAAAGGGATGTGTCTGTACAGACCCATTCCTGCCCGGAGTGTTTTAGCTTATCAGTGGTTTCAGAGGGTGTTGGGAAGGAGGCCTGCCTACGGTGTGAACAGGTGAACGATCTCCTTTCATTGGTGACCGAGCTTAGGGAGGAAATTGAAAGATTAAGGAGTATCAGGGAAAGTGAAAGGGAAATAGACTGGTGGAGTTAAGCCCTTGCATCTTCAAGGGAAGCCCACCAGGACTCAGAGGACTCCCTTGCCTCTCACTCTCAGGCAGTAGAAGAGCACCTGGTAGATGAAGGGGAATGGAAATTGGTCCCTGCTCGGGGTGGTGATAATAAAAATTCTTCCCCACCCCCTTCCCCTAACCAGGTGCCGCTTCAGAATAGGTATGAGGTCCTGGATCTAGAGAGCCAGACGGATGATTTTGAGGAAAATCATCTGCCCAGTGAGCCTCCCAATTATAACCCACCTATGAGACAAATCACCACCTCTAATATCAAGAAGAGAAGAAGGGTAAT
>VWZP01008963.1:218396-341240 GCA_013396995.1 Dicaeum eximium | reverse complement strand
GCTGGAGCGCGTTCAGAGGAGGCAACGAGGCTGGTGAGGGGCTGGGAACACAAGCCATATGAGGAACGACTGAGGGAGCTGGGGTTATTTAGCCTGGAGAAAAGGAGACTCAGGGGTGACCTTATTGCCCTCTACAATTTCCTGAAAGGTGGCTACAGTCAGGTGGGGGTTGGTCTCTTTTTCCAAGCAGCGACCGACAGAACTAGAGGACACAGTCTCAAGCTGCGTCAAGGGAAATTTAGGTTAGATATTAGGAAAAAGTTCTTTACAGAAAGAGTGATCAGGTACTGGAATAGCCTACCCGGGGAGGTGGTGGAGTCACCATCCCTGGATGTGTTTAAAAAAAGACTGGATGAGGCACTGGATGCCATGGTTTAGTTGAAGTGTTAGGGCTGGGTTGGACTCGATGATCTTAAAGGTCCCTTCCAACCTTGCAATTCTGTGATTCTGTGATATAACTAGCATTTTTTTATACTTACTTGAATTTTTATGGTATTATTATTTTACTTATATGGTAATAGAAAACCAAGGCATTGAAATTTACGTGGCCAGTTTTGCACCTTTAACATATTTCTCTGTGATAAAAATGGTATTCAACCCTCTTTCCCGGAGGCCTGCTTCATTTCCCCACTATTCAGACTTGAAATAACTAATGACAAGGGTTTGGAATTACAGAATTTTGCATAAATTGACTTGCTCTTAAGTATGACATTTTTTAACAAGCAAGTTTGTTTTCCCTACAGATTTTGATAGATAGTAATCTATCAGTTCTTTGTATCAGCTTCATCTCCAGTAGATTTTCACCTTTCAGGAGATGGGCTAAGTTCAGTCCAGGGCAGTTATACCATTCTCCAACCAAGATATTTATGTCAATCTACCCATTCAGAAGGACTGTGCTTCTGGACCACTCCACCAGAGAGTTTGCACTTTTTCCCTGCCTAGCTTACAGTTGCAGTGTCAACTACAGACATGGGCTATGAGGACTGCTCATACCTTGGTACAGTTCAACAGAATGCTGCACACCTCGCCTACATCTCCTTTAAATACCAACTTCTCAGGCTGTAAGGCACCATCTCTCAGTGCACAGAGTGTGGAAAGAAAGCTTTTATAAAGTTCTCTTCATAACAGGACCTTTTCCTCCACAGAGAAAAAAAGTTTGTTCCTTTTCACTTCTCATAAGCTATTAGGAAGTTAATTTGTAAGCAGCCAGGTAAGAGTAGCCACTGAAATCCATCTCAGCTGGTGCTTTCTATACACACTGGAAAATGGTTTAAACTTCCACATTTTATTTATAGTCTTTAGAAATATGGATGGCTGTTTAAAGCAACTTTGTGAAGAGGGAAAGGAAACACTGCACACCAGAAAATGTGTGGGTTTTTGCAGCTACCCCAGTTAATTGGAAAACTTATGCAAGTTCAGTAAAAGGTTACACAAACACTGATTAACCCTCTATCAACTTGCAGGACATTATGTCCTGGATTAATTTGCTTAGAAAGACTGAATGAAACCTCAGAGAATTTACCCAGTTTCATTTAATCTATGAAGTAGCATTGAAGAATTCCAGATAAGATACAAGAACATGAAATAATATAGATTTTAAAATAGGATTGGAGAATATGACCCAGAAGGGGCAAAATTAAGAATATTTATGCCAGTACTTCAGCATAAATGCTTACCATTATGCAGACTTTCTAGCCTAATGCAAAATCAGATAAAAGGTGTAATTTGAAATACATTGCTAAGAAAGAGTAGAGGTTAAACAATGCAGTTAATAAATGTAAATAAGCAAACCAAGGAGGCTGAAGTTCAGTTCATGAATCCTGATTTAAGCAAATACTTTTGAAGATGCCTAATGTGAACATGCTGTAGTGATGACCAGTTTTTTGAAGCTGATCATCTATTAAAACAGCTTAAAACTCGTAAGATCTGACACTCTAAAAAACTGGGCAATGCCAGGAGTACAAGGATCTGTTGCCCACCCATACAGAAAACCCAAGCTATTAGGTGTTCGAATTCTTTAAAACTCAGGTGTTTATAGAAGAATCTAATCCAAGGCTGCAAGCACACAAGAGGTGTTGCAGGATTGTAACAAATGGTCTACAACGCTTGTATCTCCCCATCCTTCACAATGGATGCCCAGACAAGGGAGAAAGTAGGTAGAAATGTCCTGCCTGAATCCAGAAAAATTGCAACTGCCAAGAGCAGTGTTTTTCAGCCTGGAAAGTGAAGGTGGGGCAGTGGGTACATAGCCTTCATCTTCATCTGTTTCAGTTCATGCTCAAAAGAGAAAGATTTGAAAGTATAGATATTAGATTTGAGATTAGATTGTCTGCTCTTTGTCTAAATTCCCAACAAAGTCTTACTGTGAGTTATGAAGGTCATTATACTAACATGCAGAGCGCCAGGACATTGAAAATGCAGCATTTTTGTGAACTAGTAGTGATTACATTAACCCTATTGAGTGAATGATCACAGATCTCCAGGCTGTTCTTGAGCTTCTTCATAGTCCCTCCTTGGTTCTTCCCTGGCCTTGGGGCTTGGTGGAGAGCACAGGAGCTGCCCAAGACACACAGGATGGAACACTCCAGCCATCAAGCACTTGTGCATTGCTTCTGCACACTGACATACATTTTCTTCCATTGCCATTTTGCACCCACCATAGTAGATAATACATCAGTGTGAAAGATTTTTTTAAAGTGCTGCAATCTTTCTTCTATGAGCACAAATCTAAGCACTAACTACAGGAGCATACAGAATGGAGAAGCAATTTCCACAGAAAGAAAAAGTTTCCCCAAATGAGTTTTCATAAATAAAATTTTGTTTCTTTCCAGTATATGTGCTAGAGTTCATTTTGTCTATGTCCAGGTACTTGAAAAGTGCAGGCACAGATTCTTCTGTGCACATAAAAAGACGTTTTCTAGATAAAATGTGTCTTTTTATTTTTACAGTTTCTATAGTTGATTCTGTTCTAACTCCTTTTCTAAGAGTACTAAACATTGTCCGTATCACTGAGTGATTTATGGGCTTTACTACTGCTGATAAAGATGTTTGTGAATTAAAATCCTAGCTTTTTATGTTTGTAGACAGGGTAGGTCATGAACTTCACTGTTTGTATAATTATATTTGAAAGCACTATCTTCTGGACCCTCTGGTTATTTCTTAAAATAAACTGATTGAAAAGGAAACAAACTCTTCCAGGACAATAAGCATAGAAAATAGGTAAACTAGAAATCTTAAAACAAAAGCCATTTTTCCTAACTCCAGGCAATTTAAATTGTCATTAAGTAGAAAAATATACCAAAAGTAGTATCAGATTCTCAGTGGTAAAAAGCATTCTTTCCACCATAGGAGACCCTGACTATTGTCATATAATTGATCCCATACCTTATTTCTTTAAATATTTGTTTACATTTGAAAATCATAACTCATTAATAGTTGTATAACTAGATTAAAATGTCAAATTTTTTGTGAATCGTCTTACATGCTTCATAGCTTATGACCAATTTTGAAAACTAAAAAATATATGTAGCTCTAGAACTTTCCTGTACTTGCGTAGTAAATCAATGTGTTAGTGTGCAAAATTAAAATTTAAGTAACAAATAAAAAATGAAAATTAGAATCATTGTCTTGAGAATCAACAGAGGTTTAACCATTAATTAAATGGGAACATGATCAGGCCTAAAACTAAGAGAAAATTTAGCAACTCCATTGCCATGGGAAGTCTGGGAATGACAGGGTATTTCAGAAGCTCATTTCCAAAAGCATGCTGGAGTGCCAGTGACCCAAAATAGACTATACACATGCATACAAAAAAAAAAGACAATCTTTCCAGACCAGGTGTCTTCCATGGAGAAATATTGTCATACATTTCAGTAACAGCTATTTACCTTACCAGTCCAAGGTGGGAATGACACAGGAAAAGCTGGAGAGAAGAGTGCTACAAGATTCAGCCGCAGGAGTAGGAGATATGCCTTAGTCTCTGCTGGAGCCAGCAGGTAGTCATGAAAGTGTAAAATTATCTAGATAACTTTTCACTTTCCTATACTGAATTTCCTGCATGCCATTTTCCAGTTAACCTGCTGAAGTTAATGAAGCTGATTGTGCTTTGATGGGACAAAGGTTTAAGTCACTCCTTGAACTAGAGACAGACCAAGATTTTTCATTTGTGTTATTAAATGTAAAATTATTAAGCCTTTTTAAAAAGATCAGTCACAGCATCTGAAGGTATGAATGTCTATGGCAATAGATTCCCTGGCCTAGTTGTATTTACTAACAAAATAATTTAGCATACAAAAACCCAGCACTAAACAAATTATGTAGGTTTAATTAATGTTAGTATATAAAAACTACTCTAAGGTTCATTCTGCTCAAAATCAAATAGAAAGTTCTTTTGAGTTTAGCATATTAAAGTGTTTCATTTTCTACTTCACTCATTTTGTGTCAGTCCTGAAATGACTGGGCTGAACTGTGGGACTGTACAGAGATGTACATGAATTTATACATGTTATAGAGTACTGCTTGTATTGCAAGTTTTTTCTTGGTTTGTTTCTTAGTTGTTTGTTTTTATTTTTTTCTCAGCCTACTGAATTTTATAAAACGTTTACTGAGAGATGCCCGGTACTCTCAGTTCAAATAAAGCAATCAGCTCTAAGCAGCATTGACTCAGGGGGTAGCCCTCAGCGATAAGCACTAGTCTATTTAGACTGTTCTCTATTCTGTTAGGCGTCTCTTCATTTCAGACTACATGGGGTAAGGGCAGGAGCGAGCACAATGACGTGGCCTCAGAGTCCTAGGCCTCAGAGCATACCCTGTGACATGGCCCCAGGCTCTTTTCTATTAAGCTGACCTTATGTCTCAAAGCCTTATGACCTGTGACACCACTCAATTGTTATTTAATCAATTCAGTCAAAATTAAAAAGGTGTATTTTTATTTGCCTTAACACCTTTTCTTTCTGGTATTTGTTTTGGTGACCTTTGAGTATTGGATTTCAGCTGTCAATAACACACCGCATGCCAGATTGCTTTTTCTAATAAATAATGAAGCAACTTCTGAGGATTATTTGGATTGCATTGATGGGGGTTAGAAATAGTCTGCAAACATAGCCCAAAAAGAACAATGAGGCTGCATATTCACAGACCATCTCACAGGAAGCGCAGCAGGAGAAAAGGACTGTAGGCAATGACTAAAACCAAAACTCCTAAAATTTTCATACAATTACCTGTATAGAATCTTCACCTTGAGCTTGAATTAAAAACAAAAGGCTTTCTTCTGATTGTTAAAAAACAAATGTGGAAGAGGTCAGCTATAGACAAAAAAATTTAATCATTTGTCACATTTTGTAAAAAGGCCAAAATATCTCTTGTCTTTACCGCAGATTAATATTCATTCTATATGCATATCCCATATCTGGGAACAGATTTTTTTTTTTTCCTCGTAGTTTAGTGTATTATATTCAAAATAAAATTTTGCTTTTCCCCTTCTGTCATATACCTCATTCCTGCTTTGGAGAAGAATTTATGGCTGTTATATAAATGTGCTAGACTCTGTACTAAAGTGTGATAATGTTCTGTTGCAGAAATATACAGTGTTACAGTAATAAATAAAAATTAATCAGAATTCTTAGAAATTTAGCAGCAATAACAGCAAAAGAGAGGAAGTCCTGAAGAGTATTTGCATAGTGCTGTATCTTGTTGACTTTCCCATACATGCACTAGTCAGGCTCAAAACGAAGCCAGACAGCATCCATGGCTACTTTCAAAATTTCATCTGATAATACTTTTTCTTCTTAAGCATTTCTGTACCATTTTACTCTCTCACCCCGAGTTAAAATGTGTAATTAAATTAATGTATTAACTCCAATAAGCTGTGGTTTAAGTAACAGGTGATCTTCATTTCATCGATCTGGTAACTGTGAATCTGAATTTTAAACCTTTCCATCGTGCAAGTCCACACATGCAGAAACACATATATATTTATTGTCGATATTACAGAGCTCCAGGCTTTGAAAAGGCATCAGGAATATGATTTGACAGAGAAACTTTAATTCTCATGTACTTGAACCTTTTTCCTTTCCTTATTTAGAGAAAGCCTCAATTTTTCATAGAGTGGCAGCAAAGACTAAGTTCCTAGACTGTTTTTTTCTGAGCCTAAACTATATTGCACTGTGCACAGTAAGTAATAGCTGCATGTCCTGGGATTTGGCAAGAGCAAGTTTTAATCTCTTTGAGCATCCCCAGGAGCTACAAATGGGAGTGGGAAGAGAGAGGATTGCACCCCTGTTGCCCTTTCCCCTTCACAGTCTGTGATCCCCAGAGTGGCACAAGTATTTATAAATTAGTGACATTTATTTATAAAATGCCTGAGATGTGCACCACTTTAATGTATTAAAAAATTACATTAATGTAAACTCAGCTTCATACATCACTGAACATTATTAATTGGGTGTGGGGATGTGTGAAGGGGGTTGGGATAATTAAGACTGACTGTCTTTTGAATACCTGCAGTGTAAGCAGAGGAAGTAGCACAGACTGAGCTCCTATAAATGATTCTTGGTGAAAAGGAAAGAATTGAAGCAATAGAACAAGTAGTGTGATCTTCTGTGTTTAGCTCCGGAGGTGTCTGCATATCTTTAACTCAGAGGCAGACCAGAGCTTGAGGATTAACCAGGTCAAGGACTTTATTCTATAGCCTATGTGGAAAACATAATGCTTAGAGTCATAACACGGCAGAAACATGATCAAAAATTATTTTAGTATAACACAGCTTAAATATTAGGTTGGGGAATTTGTAGTAAGTGAAGCAAAATGTGACCCAATGTGGATATGACCCATTCTTTGCACTACAAATGATTGACATGCAAAGTCTTCAGGGCAAATCTTCTGCCCTGAATATTCAGCCTGTACAACTCCAGGTTATGAAAAACTATATTAAATGATAGCAGCTTTTGATCTAAAAATATTCATTCTATTATGTGTTTTTGACAGGGGCTTGCCATATTGGTATGCCTGGTAGCTTAAAATTTGAAAGCAATGCATTCTTTTATTTTTGCCACACATTTAAGTGATGGACTTTTGTTCAACTTCACTTCAATGCCTGGGTTCTTTTTCTACTGTTTCTCAGATGATACAAAGCCTGAGTCCCACAAGGTAGTCTATTCCATTCCTTCTCTCTTCTCCCAGCACAGTTTCATAAGATCCATATTCATATTCATAGAAAGAGCTATCTGAGGCACTACTGTAAGACAGTGATTTGAAAATCCAGTGTCAAGGAACAGCTACAGAAGAACAAAAGAATCCACCCTTGCATCCCTAGCATCATACAAAAGGAAGATATTCAGATACCAAACATCAAAACCGTGGTGCAAATAAGAAGACCAGTAAAACTGGTAAAGCTGGAGCAGCTGAAGATTTTCAGACGTTTCTGTAAACGTTTCACTGAAGAGAGTGGTGACTAGGGTGTGTAAAAAGGAGGCTGTTAGCCTGGACTGTGGTCCAGTTTGAGACATTTCAGTTAAGACAGTGGTTGTATTTTTATTAGGGATCTGACTTGTGCACAGAAGTATTGATAACACCAGCACCAGGACACATCTTCTGTAGGGAGGAGGATCGGGATATCGCAGTGGAAGAATCAGATAGCCTTGAGATCGACAGGAATAGAAGTAAGATGAAATTCAATAGCACAAAGTACAAGGTCAGTCACTCAGGGACTAATAACACAAATACTCTGCTATAAACTCTGAGCTCATCTGTCAGAAATCACCAAGAAGAGAGTGACCTAAACTCTCTAGCTGATCACAGTATGACCGTGAGCTGCCAATACGCGGTAGCTGCGAAAAAAGGCAAATGCGTTTCTGAAGTACAGTATGGAGATATTTCCAGAGAGAATAAGAAAGTATTAATATCAGCATCCAATACCCTAATAAAACCTAATCTTGAGGATCACGTACCTATTAAAAAAAAGATGGACTATTACTGGAAACAATACAGTTGGTACATAAATATCAAAAAGACATCAAAGTAATTTGGCATGCTTAGACTAACAAACCTACCCTAAAGGAGATCTAACGGTTGCTTATATATACATATAAAAATAAACACAAGAGATAGAGGTGAAATATTTAAGCTGAATGCCAGCTTTGGCATGAAAAAAATAGGAGGTAAATTTATGCTGGAAATTGGAAAAAAGGGTCTTATCTAGCACAGCAATCATTCCCTGGAAGAGCTTCCCAAGCATGGTAAGGGTGTAGGGGCTGAGGAACAAAAAACTAATTGCTTTTAAGGTGGAGTTTGATAAGTGTAAAAAGATTATATGATATGGTGGCTTGCAAGAGCATGGAATTGGATTTAGTCCCCACATTCTCTTCCAGCCCTAAATTCCAAACCTACGCCACAAATCCTATGAGGTAAAACAGGAGATTTATACCAATAAGGAAAACAGATTCCCAGAATTGTACAGACTTTTAGAAGCAAGCAGACAAATATGAAGATCTCTGCAATGAAATGTCCTGGATTAGTTCCTGTTATGTGCCTGAATAAGAGCATCATATAGCCCAAAAAAATAATCTTGTCTTAAAAACGTTTTCTTGATAGAAAAGTCAGGATAACCACTCATTAGTTATTCAGTTAATTGCTGTCATGATTAAAAAAAAAAAATTGTAAGGTCTTACACCTACTTTAAATGTTTCAGACTTCCAGGGACCTATATGTACAACACTTTGTTAGAATTAATCCTCTCTTATAATGTTTCAGTATATTTCTATTTAGATTTCTGCTTATTTATTTTAGGGCTTATTGCATAGAGATATCCTGTTTATTTCTCAGACTAATGGGATGGAAAATCCAACACTTTGTCCAAACATGGTGTTCAGAACTTGTACTTTGTTTTTAGCGATAAAGGCTTGATTATTACTGGGAGCTGATGCAACAAGCATGCAAAACCAGAATTACTCATACATAACACTGGATAGTATTGGACATTGGTAATCATTACTTAGCTGTTCTTCCAGTTATGGGATTGTTGACACACCAGGCAGCAGTGGCGATAAGCTTATCAGAGTATGGGGGACAGCTCTGTAGATGTACCAACAGCCACTGCTAACAGGGCTGGTTCTTGAATGCAGTTCCATGGAAACCTCTTTGTGAGTAAGGCTTTCATAACCAGTGGGAAACAATAGGGGTTTTTTTTTTGGAAATGGATGACCTGGTAGCATTAAGAAAAAACAACATTCCTTCTGAATGCCAGAAGGGACTCGAGCGTTATCATAACTGTGGAACAAGAGTGAGTGTGAATGTAAATGATTGCAGATAGCTAAAGCAATGCATTGTTGTATCTTTCTCACTGATATTTTCTTGCAGGTAAGGAGGAGAACTATGGTTTCAATGTCTGCTGTTCCTTCATTTCTCCATGTGTCTAGCCTTACTGTCCTTCTGTTCTCTGTTGGTTACTTGAGATGTGAGCCACAATGGAGACCACATTGTCCACCTCAAGAGCTTCTGGTCCTCAGTGAGTTTTCAGAGCGTGATCATCCACCACTACAGATGAACTTAGGGCATCTTAGTAGCTCTTCTTCAATAGCCATTTATTTCAGCTACACTTAAAAATTTCAGAGGCACCTGCCTTGACAACCACTACCTTAGCCCACAGCAACAAGGCAGAGATGTCTATAACCTACAGGTATATGTGGTATGCTGAATTCATACCCTGGGCTTTACAAAGCCCTGTGTATGATGGTTTTCTTCAGCATTACTTCAATTCAATGTGTAACATTTTCTGAGCAGGTTAGATTCCAGTGGCCCGGAGCAGTTCTGCATGAGTATTCGCTAAGCCTCAGCAAAACTTCTCCTTGCTCAGAGGTCTTGGAACTAAACTCAGAAATCTCCAAGAAGACATGGTTTACATGGCTTTATTGCACTACAGAAATTTCTATTTTTAAATGTCTAAAGAAAGCGATGTTTGATTTTTTTTTTTCCAAAATGAAGAAAAAGCTGAAGAGTGCTGGTATTGCTTATAATGGTTCAGGAGAGGTTAAATAAACTGTTTCAAATAATTGGGAATTTTGAGCAAACACTGACTTTCTAGAGATTCAAAATTACAAGTGTAGAAATTGGCTTGTGTTAGGAAGAAATCTGTTACTGCCCTGACTAGATTAACCATGGTAATTGGCACTGGGGTTTTTTAACATATTGTGCAGTGCTTTGCAGGCGGTAGTAATAAATAATGTGCACTTAGCTGCACTATTGGTCATTCGCAGTCCTATCACAGCAACCTCCCCCCATTCAGGGAAGATAAATGTGATTTAAATTAATAGCCAGTCCTAAATAACTCCTCAGCTGGTAAACGATGCATTTATCAGGCCCAGACAGGCAGTGTCCTTTGATTCATGGTCCCCCCCTTACAATGTGAAGGGTGTGTACAAAAATTGTTATTACTTTTTAATAAAGTGTAGCAGTCAGTCTTCAGTCATTTATCAGAAATGGAGGCATTCTGACAAACAGAAATATCTTAGCAGTGGATGAATGAGAAGTATAAAGGACACATTTCTCAACAAAAATAATCACTGACTAAATAATCTCATAAAAGTCAGCTTCTAAGTACCTTGAAATAAATGTATCCAGCTGAAAGATACAGACTCCATGTGCTGTTAAACTAAAAACTAAACCAACCATTACAATACTCACCTGCAAACAAAAATGGAAAAAAATTATTTTTATCCTCATTCAGTGTGGCAGTAATTCATATACAAATAGTGGTCAGCAAAATAGCAAATTTCCCAATATATTTTCCTTATGGTTTCTAAGACACTAACTCAACTTCATTTCCCCATTTATAGCTTTTATAGTAAACGTGGCCATAAATAAATAAACAAAGCTTGGAGACGGAAAAAGAGTGATATTGAATGAAGCAACTTGTAACCAAATGTAATTTAAAATGTGTTATAGCTTATGCATATTTTGTATTCTTTAAGTATTTTAAACTTTATTTTTCTTAAAATTTAGGCATCTGCTGGGGATCTGGCAGTGCTAGGCCTTCCTGTGAAGGAAGGTTGCCTAAGGAGATTTAGAGGAGGCCATTCTTTGCAGGTGAGCATCCATATTGGTCATGTGTGAACTGAGGGCAGAGCATTAAACCTGCCCTTCATCCTAATGATTTGCCCATGCACAGACTTCAACTCACAGGATAATTCATATAAACGTAGGAAGACCAGATCCTGCACTTTTAACACAAACTTTTCTGCAGTTCCTCTGGTAACATGGGGCTGGGCTCCTCTTAGCACTACACAATTTGGTGGGGTATTACTGCCCAAAGTGACACAGAGCATATCCTGTTAAAGATGTGGAACAAGAGGAGTGTTCAACTGAAGTCATCTGAGCATGATCAGTGCCATGCTGAGAGTAAAGTTTTTTAATCATTGCTTACTGCTGTTTGGTGCCTCCTTTGCTGCTGAGCTCTGGCTACACATACTACCCCTGCAGAAGGTGAAACATGCATCCCTAACACTTGCCTTCTCACTGTGCTCACCTCAGCTCCATCTATCCATCCTCCTGCTGGCCCCCTATCCATCTCCTAGCAAATCCCACAGGGCAGCACATGGATGGGCTTGTTGGCACAGGAACACGGTTGTTGCTTGCTTGCAACCATCCTGCTGTACCTTGGAGCAGCAGGGAAGTCCATGTAACAGTCCTCAGCAGTTGTAGGCTTCCTCACAGACAGTGTAAGCAAACTTCTGTTAAATCCTATTCAGGCAGGAGCTCTTCTGGTGCATCAGTCAAGACTTTTGTTCCTCTTTCCCTGTTTAACTCTTAACATTGTTCTGGTTGGTGTCCACACTTTAGGAAAGACTCAAAAAATCATGTAGTAACACCCTTCAAAAATGCTTAGTGCATCTGTTCACAATGAAAGAAAACCACTGGTCATAATTACAGTAATGAATAAATCTCCCCTGGTCCTCATGCTCATTTCCTTTGATAGCCAGAAGGAATTGCATCTGCTGGGTTTAGACAGTACTGGGAATGACCTGGCAACTGCATAATTCACTTTTATGGGAATATCTCCATTATCTTCGTTCCTCACATCAGCATCATCAGACAGGTTGTGTGGCCATATGAAGTGCTGTTTTTCATAAATCCTGGGTTATCTTCAATGTTACATTTGACATTTGGATCACCAAAAACTGTACCTGCTCTGTGACCAAAATAACTCTTTGGAAAAACTCCCTTCACTAGAGTACTAAAGGCCACAGAAAGAGTCACAAATTGCATAAATATCTCCTTAAATACAAAAGTAAATTTAACATAGAGGCATTTTTTTTAATGAACTATATCACATTTTCCTCTTACAGTTGGGACATACTTACACAGATTTTTATATTGCATTATTTGTGTCTCATCTAATAAACTTTGTCTGGGCCACTGACTTAAGTTAAAAAAAAAAAGAAGAGCACAGTCATTAATTTCACTGTGCTAGCTGAGAATATATGTAGTTTTCTGTCCTTAATAACCAAATATTTAAGAAATAAATACATATATACATAATAAAAATTAGTGTGAAGACATGATAATTAAGACTCATGTTGGATATAAATAAGGATTAGAGTCTTCTGGTGCAAGCAATTGCTCACAACACAATCTTACCAGCTGCAGCTGGTAAGTGTGTGAGGATATAACTCAGTCTTTGTGCTGAAAAATCATTTGAAATAATAGACAGGATAAAAGGAGGAGTATTGGAAAATAAGTTCTGGGCTGTAGGATACATTAAGCTTAGAAGTAGTCTGCCATGAAAAACGCTGGAAGTCTTCTGAGAAATTTAAAATAAAATTGGGCAAAATATCCAGAAATTAATATTGGGAAATTATCCAACATTGGCAAGGAAGGAGAATAATACATCATATTTTAAGGAAGACATTAATAAACCAGTTCTAAAATGTCAGGTTTTTGAAAGCTGATATTCATTAAACTAACGTATTTATAATTATTCTTGATTTGGATTTCTATTAGGTATTTCTTTTGGTGATCTTTCCCTACCAAAATTACAAGCAAGCAGAAAAAGGATGTAAGTTTTAGTGACAGTTTGTGAATATTTGACTGATTTGCCTCTTTTGTCTGCTTCTAGCGTTCATGCTGATATTAAGTGCTCAGCTTTTCCCTGAAAACACAATTTAATCAAGTGGAAGGTGGTGTTTAAGAAAAATTCTAGATAAAGAAATTGATCATGATGAAACAGCCTCTACAAAGTTCAAAATCTTCAGATGGCCTAAACCTGATTTTGGTTGGTTTCCTTTCATTATAAATGCATTTGTCTTCTGTCACTGCTTCTTCTATGGACAAGAAGATTTTACTTAAATTCACTCACAGGGAGAAGGCAATATGATAAGTTCTATATCATAATAATTTGTCTATAGTGATAACAGTAATATGAACATTTTATATACCAATTATTTTTTCATTATCATGATGATATGACTGAAAAAGAAAACAAATCAAAATTTTGAATACGCCAGCCTGTTTTGGTTTTATCCTGAAATAAGTAGAGATAATCTTCTTTTACTGTACAGACATTAACTTGACTGAGTAATTTACAAACAAGGAACTCCTTTCTTACTTTTTGTTAACTCATTGTAGTCCAGCTACATGCTGATCTCCTCACTGGGAACTTTTCTAAGAATTGGCAGTCACCAATGTCTAATATTTATTTTAATATAGAAACACATATTAAGGGAAAACAGAGATCTGAAGAAAATACTGAATTGTTTTTCTCATCTTCAGCTCAGAAAACCTCACTCTTTTTGTTTCTATTTGAGATACAGTCTTTTTAAATGAAACCTTGAGATATAATAGAACTATTTGAGATAACTATTAAACTGTTTCTCTAAACTTTGTCTAGTTTCCTTAACAACATTAAAACATTTCAACTTAAATTTAAGTGAGTGTCTTCAGCCAAAACTTTGCCAAATTTTGCTCTTCTTTTCACAATCATACTGTACTGGAAATAGCACCGTGTACTGGAAATAAAAAGCAAACATTTTGAATTAAAAATGTGTCCTTGTGTATTAAAACAACAACAACAACAGCAGCATCTCACACTTTTATGCTGGAATAAATTAGCCCTTTAATTTAGTTTCATGAAAAAAATACAACCTCGAAGCAATTCTCCTGTGTATAGACCAACATTAAGCCTCATACACAGGTAACAGTCAATCCATTAACCTTTGCTTTGAGCTTAACCTGTGTGTCCCTCGCATCACAGTTGTTCCTCCTTTTAATACCTTTTCCTTAATAGTTGCTCACCCACAACTGAAAAGGGCAGAGCAGCTTCTCATGACATTGACTGTGCCACTGCAACAATAAGCTTCTCTTTTCTTTTTTTCCCACCTCCTGCCTCACTATGGTGTCAGCAACCATTTTTTTGGGGGGAAGGTAATCTAAAAAGAGCTGTAGAGGCAGAGGTCATGTTAAACTGTAACGCAAATGTTATTCCTCGATTATCTAGCTGGGGTAAATGTCAACTGCTTCGGGCTAAAGCAATTGGAAAAGCAGAGTGTGTGAATCTAACAAAGGGAGAGAGAGACACACACAAGGAAGGAGAGCTGGGGGAGGGGGAATTTAAACTGGGCCTAGCTTGTTGGCTGGGATGTTAAACCAACACTTCTGTGTATCTCTTTTCTCCAGTGGACAGCAGTGCCGTCAGCTGCATGTGGTCTGAGCTCAGCTTTCCTTACCCGTTCTTTTGTAATAAGTGTGTCTGTAACAGAAACTATTGTGTGCTGAGGCAGCAGCTTCAATGGCATTTAAACACTTGAGGGATCAGTGTTCATCCCACTTACCAAAGAAATAAGTAATAAATTGTGTGGGGGAAATAAAAGATATATTTAATCCTGTAGAACAATGCTACAGCTTGACATTCTTTAATATATGGGGCACTTTGAAGAATTAAATAATGATACAGCATTGATTATAATTAGAGTTAATACAACTTGAAAAAAATACATGCTGAAGTGAACAACATTCTTGATGAGACTATGAGAGTGGTCATGGTATTATTCTCATATAAGATTATATTGTTTAGCCATCAATGAATGCATTCATTACTGAATATCCCAGATTTTTTTCTCAGCTTTCTACCATTGAGTATCATTATTGCTTGTGCCATTGATTCCTACACCAGATTACCAAATAGGCAAATAAAAATATTGGGTGTTAATAAAAAGTGAATACTGGCAAGATAAATATAATGAGTAAGAAATTCTGACATCATTTCTGGGAATGCATGAAAAACCCCACCAGATCCAGATTTAGTGTCTCACACCCTTTTTCTCTTCTGGATGTGAAGATTTCAATTTTCAATAAAAAAGGTGTTACAATTCATACACTGAACTGGAGTGAGGAGTCTGATGGCCAATGCTGATAAATTTTGGCAAGTTTAAGGAGTTTCTGTTTCTCGGTTGAGAAGCAGAAACCACTGATATGATTTGCCATCACTTGTTTCAGTACAAAGTTGAGGAAATTAAGATGTCACTGGAAATTTACTGGCTTAACAGTCAGCTAAAGACAATCATTACTAAACTACCCAAATACAGTTCTCAAAGAATTCCTGGAACACTTCTGTGTCCCAAAGCTCTGCGTTCCACTAGCAGCTGCATGAGGGAGCGGGTTCACAGGTAATTGGTTCCCTAAATATTGCTGGCATCCTTATTAGAGACTGAAAAGCTATTTCCAACAGCCAGAACTACCCCCAGCAATGAGTCATACATGAGCTTACGATCATTTGTATCACATATTTGCATAGCATTGATCGCACCAGGTTTATGCAATGAAAGTGCTCCACCAGCATAGCTGTGATCACAAATTCTCCAAGTCAATGCTGCTCCACCCACCAAGATCTATTTCTGATTCAGTAGCCAGTGAATACAGGAAAATTTTTATTTCACTTTAGCATGGCACCTATTAAACTCCATCTGTCTTCTTTACATAAGAAACTTATTGATAAACTGGAGAAAGTTCAGCAGAGGTCAGTAAGATGCCTAAGGCTCTGCAACACTTGACCTGTGTGAAAAGACTCAGGAATCAGGCCGAAAATGAGGTCATTAAGAAGTGGGAGCCAGGTTTTTGACTGACTTGCATTGTGGGAGCAAAAATGACAATAATCATGAATTAAAGCAGGGGACTTATGACTTAAGGCAAAATATTTTCATCTACAGGACATTCAAGCACTGGAAGAGGTTGCCTAGAGGTTACCCTGAGAGGATGTGCAGTCTCCTTCCTTGGAGCTTTATGAGACTGAATAAAATGTTGGGCAACCTGGTCTGATTTCACAGATGACCCTGCTTTTAAGAGAAAGCTAGACTGGAGACCCCTGGAGGTCTCTTCCAACCTGATAATTCTACTTTGTGATTCTGGTTTGTATTGCTGTAAAGGAGCTGTAACAAAACCAAAACAAAACAAAATAAAACAAACCCACAACAACCCAAAATCCTTCTGCTTTACAATTGTGTAACCTGATCCATGAAAGTAGCATGAGGAAGCCACCTCAACAGAATATGAGGCATTTACAATGCACCAGCAACAATGAAAGCTTTGAGTCATTTCACAGAAAGCCTCTTAGCTTTTCAGTAGTCTTCTAGAGCCATGTTTTATCTTTAACACATCAAAACACACTGGGAGACAAAAGACCTTGAGTGATGTCGACTTGGTGTGAATGCTTGACTCACTGTGACACAGAGAGCATATCTGAATATAACCAATTATTTTGTACAGCTGGAGGGCAAAGCAAACTATGATGGTTTCATGGCTGCCATCAAGGCCATGAAACCACTGGCAAACAGCCAAGGAGTATTTTTAGAAAGTGTTAAATCTGTCTAAAAATTTCTTCTGAAAAAACATTATGCTGAGGTTCCACTGTATTTCTGTGGAATGGAGAGCAATGGGAAGAAGCATGTAAGTGATAAATTCACACTTTAACTTAGCGCTGGTAGGATGGCTTTCTGAAGTCAATTTTTTACCATGACCTAGGCTTTAAAAGATACTTTTATGCCATTGTTTTCTTTCCCATAGTATTGTGATCAGATGAATTGTTTAATCACTTGTCTACATTAGGCATGCCCGAAGGTTGCTTTTGGGTTTCCAGATTAAGTAATGAGCTCGTTTCCTGGTGGTGACAGGAGCTGAAAAAACAAATATACAGAAATCCATTAGAACTAATTCACCCAAACAACTTGAGTGAATAGCTCAATGTCCTTCTCTCACTGGGGAAAGAATTCAGTGCCTTGATGATAAAATTAAAGATTTTTTTAAAACAAAGTAATGGGGTGTTTTTAATGATCATAAAGGTATGATGAAAAATATGCAGAACTATCTATCAGCCTTCTAATTTGTAAGTACATATGTGCATCATTAACTTAGCTCATCTAGGGTCATCCTTATGAAAATTAATGGATGTTTTCATATGCTTCAAGAAAGAATCACACTCGTAACAAGCACTACTTTAGAAGAGTTAAGAAATTCAGAAGGCAAATCAGCAACAGTTGTTGGAAGTTTTTTTATCTTTTTAGCCATAAACTTTGAATGGAAAAGAAATGTAGTTTCAAAATGAATGGCACTACTTCCTTTGTATGGTAATTTGTTGCTAGTTATTTTAAAAATTATTGTAATTTAGGAAAATGTAGCTCTTGAAAACAGAAGATAGTGTGTAATGAGCTGGCTAGCATTATTAGGTCTTCCAAAATTAATATATCTTAATTCATAAACTTATCAAAAATGTGAAAAATTAAGACTGACTTTTGAAGTTTAAGAACTATTATACTTTAAAGCTTGGGAAAGTAAAACATTTTATGGTGGTAAGAAACATGAAGAGGTGACTCACAGTAAGTATCTACATCACTAGAAAGTTTTTTTTATTTTATGACTCCTTAATTTAGAAGCAAAAGGTGATAAGATGGAAAAGTTAGAAGGTAAAATTTGATGAATATTAGTGAGAAATAAGGTACACTTTTTTTGTCTAACAAATATGCTCAAATCCAGCTAATAGACTTGGACCTGATCTGAGAGTCACCCAGTAAAATCCTATAAACTGAATGAATCAGGCCTCTGGCAGGGTAACTATAAAAGTGTGTTGAATTTGTGAATCAGAAGTGTGAGTAGTCTTACTTCCCCTAAGTGCAATAAAGAAAACCTGCTTTACAAACCTAGGGGCTGAGCCTTGACATGTTTTGATGTAATATTATGACTGAATTCTTAAGTATAGTAATTGGCATGAAAAAGCTTGCATGCAGTAAACTGTTATCATTAGTATTGACTTCACAAATAGGACACTAGAAATATTTATGAAACTCAGACATCAAAGTAGTTTCTTTTTATCTCTACCTTCACCCAGCCCTAGTAAAGCCTAATTGAAATACAATAATTATAAATGAGCTTAGCTTCTCAATTTAATTTTCTTGTGAGTAGTTTCATTTATTTTTCTTAGGCTTTGTTAACATGTTTTAATTAAAAGATTTAACAAAGCTCAAGACACAACGTGCCATTAGGTATAGGAACATAATGGGACATATGCACAGAGAACTGAAGAACCTCTTTTTATAAGTTTGACTGTTGGTACAATTGGGAGAGTAAATTTACTCATGAATCTGATGAACACTGTCATGTAGGAGGCCAGATCTCAGAAACAGGCTCTTCTGTGTCCACTTTGAGCAAAACTTGACAAAAATAATTCTTCATCCTTACCACTAGATTTTAATTAATTTAAACATAAGTTGCCCTCAGAGACAGAAAAATTTAGACAATATTAACCATAAAAGTCATTCTGGAAAGCACATTTTCAGCAGTCACAAAGTGCCATCTGCAAGAAGGCTGACCCAAGATTAACCAAATACTCACCAAGACTCACACTGAAAACAACAAAGTCAACTTCTTAGCTAGAGGCACTAAGGGGGAGATAAATCATTTCAAACATCAACATCTGTGCCCTACAGCTGTCTCAGTCTTTTCAACCCCTTGCTGGAAAATATTAAAATGAAGCACAGGTATGACTTTACTGTGAAACTCATTTTGATGTATAGATAGCAGAAGCATTGGAAGACTTGGTTTAAGGGACCAGTTGAATATATTGATAAGATAATACTGGGAGACCCAGCCTGAGAAGAAACCAAAGGGAGGTCTCAGATTGCCTTTTGGAATGTCCATGTAATTATCACAGGTAAATTTTTTATAGTCAAGTAACTGCTCTTACTCTGATACAGGGAGAGAAAAATTTACCACTTGTCATTTCAGTTTGAACATACAATAAAAATGGGTTTAGTTCAAGTCATTACAGCTCCCACAGCTTTTTGGTTGATAAGAGTATTTGGGATAAAATTTCTTAAGAATATGCACTCAATAAAGGAATAAGGGAATATGTGGTCTAAGACTAAAGAGGCAAGTTTCTCCAATTCTTCTAGCAACAACTGTCCAACAGACTCAAATTTTTGTTGTATCTAGACCAAAATAATAATTTAGATAGGGCACCATGAAAGAATAACTTATGATGATAAAATTTGAATTATTTATTCTTATGAAAAACATAATAGTATATTCCCAGAAGGCCTCATGGTTTTGATGTTCCATTAAAAATTCTTGAATATGTAAAAATAGCCATGCATTTCTCATGTTTAATGCATTCTTTGTGTGAACTTGGATTGTATAAAGATGTAGGCTACTGTCACGCATGACTCATTTAAAATGTGCAGAAATACTAATCTTTCCATTTGTTAAGCATCTTTAATTATTGAAATTATAAATGCATTCCAAAATAAAGAACAACTGCCTTTTGCTCTCATCAGCCTTTTACACATAAAAAAAATGGATCTGAACAAGGAGACTGAAGAAATCTCCCTTCAACCTCAATACTGAGAGTAATTTTGTTTTTCAAAATCCTGCATCAGCCATCCTCTGCACAAAGACTGCCTTCCAAGTTGTGGCAAAAGCAGAAGCTCATATAAAGCACTAAAAATGTATGTAATTAGTCAGTGGCTAGAGAAAATGGCATGGCTAGCTGTAGTTCTCAGCTGGAAGCAGTTCAAAACCATGTCTGTCTTCTCCAAAATCACTCTTTAAACACTGCTAGACAGGAAAAAGAGCACATTTTTTCTCATACTGAAATTGTTGTTGTATATAATACATTTAAAACCACGTTGGCTGGAAGGAGGCTAGGGTTGAAAGAAATTCTTTAGCCTTGTGGCTTGTACTTTCATTCAGGAAAGCACAAAAAGGGGAGAAAAGAGCTCACCTCTAGGTTCTGCTAGAGCACCTCTTCATGGGTTTTGTGCAAGACTTTTGCAAGACCAAGCACACAACTTTTTAGAATTGGATTTTAAAATGGGCTCTTTTAACTTGCAAGAACCTCTGCACTTCCAGAATGAAGAAAAGATCAGAGAACACAGTGGGAGAGTTATAGTGCAGAGGTTGACTTGAGGTTTTATGGTGGACTCCAGATCTGGTGGACTCTGCTTGTCCAGATAAACACAGCTTTGACTTTATATTCCTAGATTGTCACATAGAAGGAGCATTTGTTTGTATTGCTTCTGAAAAGAAAATATTATTTGTAAATTCATGTAGTCATTTTTTATTCAGATTAATGATCTTTTCAGAAAGGGTCAAGTGCCTATTACATTGTGAGGGGAGTGCTTGTATACCAGCAGCCAAGCCCTTGCTACTAGCACTAAAGCTAAACTTAAAAAAAAAGTAAGGGTGGCAAAAGAATTCTTTACACAAAGTAAGGTAGCAATTGAATTTAACTGAGTAAGAATGTCATACACCCACATTTTCAGTAAAGCTCCTTGAGCATGAGATCAGTGAGGCTGCAATTCACTACTGCCACTGGTTTTAAAGTTCCTTGGTGCTAGGGATGACAGCACCAGCCAGGGCAAGCCAAGCCCAGGGGGTTTCCAGAGGGCTCTGCTGGCCTGGGGCACCATTCACAGCCGTATTCCAAGGGGGAGCTGCCTGCACCAGCGGCTCTGCTTGGAGCCTGGCTGCCTTTGGTCACTCTGAAGGAAAGAGTTGTGCTTTCCTTTCCTGGACCTGAGCGCTCAAAAGAGAGAGATGGCAATTTGTACTGAGTAACAGTGCCTGCAGCATGTCACAGGAGGATTTTCTGGAAAACAACATTTCCTTTTCCTGGTCATTCTCTTCATTCAAAACAATAATTACTGGGGCAGTTGTTCACTGTCTACCTGAACCTGGAAGGTGGAAAATTGCATCCGTGGAAAATAAAAGTGCATCAGGTGAAAACACCTCACTAATGGAGATATTTTCTCCTTCAAAACAGCTCCATGATTAATAGCAGCACAGTTGATGTATATATACCCCACCTTATCCCCTCTTTGGGTACTGTTAATGAAGCTGTTTGCTGTTGTGCTTTTCACAGTGGTGGGCAAACTGAGACTGGAAATTTCACAGACCATTAGTAAAAACTTCTGTTCATGTAGCAGTTTGAATATGATGGCTTTCATAACCATAAAAAAAGCACAGATATGTATTTATCTATCAGAAATTAAGAATATTCACTGTTTTGAAATATTGCATATAAGATATTTTTGTTTGCAGATAAAAATATCAGACAAGAAGATGCAGTGAAACAAAGCACGCATAATTCTGCAGTTAAATGGTGCAATTAAGAATAAGAAAGTATTACACATACAAATAGATGTTTTACCACAAAATGTATATACATACAGAAAATCATCTATTAAAAAATGAATACTAAAGATACTAATTTTCTGAAGAGACTATTAATTTGTCCTGGGGAAAGAACCTTCTGCACAACATTTCCTGTGATAGGATTTTTAGATACATTCTTAATAACAAACTTCACAGGAAACTACAGAATATGGATGGTTATGAATGTTCTCCATTACCATTTTCATTCTTGGAATATAAAAATGGAAAAATGCATAAAATAAATAGGAAACCAAATAAAGATTTTATGTTAAAAAAAAGAAAAAATAAAAAATCCATTCTAAACTAATTGGAATAGTTGTTTTGCATCTCAGTTTGCTTTGGTTGTGTTACTTAACTTTTACTTATACTTTCTTAATCTTTTTTTCTGTTGTAAAACATTCTCTTACTTCACTGCAAAAGACATGGTGTGTGTCTGTTCTGGGTGGTTGAGAGAACTCTGATCCCTTTCAAGACTTTCCTGGATTCATTGCTTTTTGGTCCCACAAGGACTACTTTGGTTATCTGATCTACATTATTTGAATAAAGGGCACATAACTTTATCAGCAATATTTGAAACCATTCCTTAACATGATGCAGGATCATTCATAGTGGGGAAAACTTATTGAATCATGTCATACATGTGCTATTTTGAACACATGGTTCATGGAACATTTCCAGGTAACAATTTGTAAACAAAAATTCATGAATATTCTCAGTAAAAAAAAAAAATCCATTTATGAGACCTCAGAATACTGAAGTAAATGAACAGTCATTGTATTTGGTGTGTTTGGATATGCTATAGAACAAAATATATTTCCCAGTTTTTCATCTTTCTTAAGGATAAACACCCTGGTTTTCTATCAGTGAGAGTAAATATATGAAATATTAAGGTCTATACACACCTTTTTTAATAGTAGTATGCAGTTGCAATGTTTTGTCTTGAACTAGCTTTCATAGGATAGGGTACAGTGTATTTAATGAAAAGGGTTGATTTGAATGACAGCTGAATTCCACAAAGAAAAGGGCAGCCCTGCGTGGGTCATGACTGAAATTGGCTGCTGCTGTGATTTAGTAAGAGCTTTTCAGTTGGGAAGTGGATATTGTAACTCACAAAAGGTAACTTACAGCAACAAATTGAGCTGAATAGGGCTCTGAATTAATTCACGGTTTATTGAGCTCCCCTCTTGTCAGTGATAGCCAACAGTTAACTGAAGTGATTAGTTCAATATTCAGTCACAATGATGTACAGCCAACTTTCCAGCTTACAGAAGTCCTGAAAGGTTTAATTTAAATCCTGGCAAGTACATAATTTAAAAACAAACTAAAACAAACAAATAGCAACCACCCAAAATTTGTAGCCTGGGAGAGGAGAGTTCAGTACAAGCCAGAGGATGATGATTTTCATTATAAAACACATAACCCTTCAGTCTTTGCCCTCATACAGGAGGGATTAGGTAGGTCTTGTTACTGCCCAGCATTATCTGATACACCAAGGAAATTTCAATACTGTTTATGCTATTGTCTGCAAACTTCTGAAAATTAATGAGTGGCTAGTATGTACACTAATCCTGAAATCAGGTTGAGCTGGAAACTTTCATTTTCCTAGCCTAGAGAGAAGGCAAGGGTGAGTTAAAATATCAGTAGTTCTTTGCAACTTTACCATGAGCTATGGATGCAAACTAGTAGGGAATTTAAAAGAGGGAACTCTAGGCTGATTTAACAGGTATCTTAACCTCCAAAGTTATGCAAAATTATTTTTCAGAATCATGAAAGAGACATTGTCTAGAATTGTACAAGATTCATCTACACTGCCTGTGTAGTTTGGATCAGGTGTGTATTTTGAATTGATTCCTTCTAATTACATATTTTATAGTGCTTTGGTTCACACTGAAGAGTGCTCAAAAGAACAAATGGTATTTATTATTTTCAGATGAAACTCAGCAAGAAGAAAAGGTTCAAAAAGGAATCTGACTGTGCTTTAGCTGCTGATGTGTGCTCAGTTCACAGGACTGTATTAGACCTAGTCTTTAGGAGTCTCCCATCCTGCATCTGAGAAACCTGGTCCTAGTGCACAGCATTATTTCTTAGTTTAGACATAGTTCAGCATGTCTAAAGTGCTTCAACACTAAGCAGTAGATCTATTCCAGGTCATAACAGATGGTAATCGGACTTATTTTTTTCTACAGTCTAAAGAGATGGCAGAAAAGTCCTTTTCAAGGTAAATATGTGAACAATATTATAAAACTTTACAGAATAATGCAGTCATGAAAATTAACTTTCTAGCATTTCTGAAGTCAGAGAAAGAGCAAAGATTTGTTGACTTTTTTTAGTGCTGTTTAATTTTGGTCTTCTATTAAGGTAATGTTTATGATCTTTTAAAAATTTTGAATCTTCCTAAACATAGTGCCTCGTTATTTGCAGTCATGAAACCATCTCTATAAAAGGAAGAGGAATGTGCTCTCATTTCAACTTTATCTGTTAGCTACAAAAAATGAGTTTAATCATTTCATTAATCAGCCATCTTTATAGATCAAACTATATTCAGTCTTCCCTAAAGATTTTATTCTGTGATCACCGTATGAAAAACTAAAATGGTGAACAGGAAATTGAAACTGTTATTATACAGGAAATAACAGCACTCTGTCAAAATCTACAGAAGAAACATATGTTAAAACTTACTGTCAACATCTAACATATCAGATCAGATAGAGAGAAAGACCAAAATTACAAGAATCATTATAATATCAATTGAGGGCAAAGTTCTGTGTGAAAATAAATCCTCTCCAGCTCCAAGAAAAGAAGCTGAGCACAGAGTATCTGATGGAGCAAGGATCCTGTCATAATTTCATATACTGGTGGATCACACGACAGAAAATTCAGTTCTCTCTCCCATCCCTCCAGATTTTGTACAGTCACAACTGTAATATCTAATATGTGTAATGAACTCTGTGCTTTTGTTATCTATGCCTAGCTTACAAGAAGTGCTCTGGTGTTCATTACCAGCCAGTGATCAGGTGTTCAAGTGCCCTTTTCTCTAGCACCTGGTACATTGGTATTTGGATTTATTTGTAAATTTAACCATTGTTTGATTAAAGCTGTGAGAAAGTGTTGAGATGGAACAGGAAATCAGGGAAAATACACTGATTTGTGGGAATTACTGTCAAGGTTTTTGAACTTCTGTAAACTGAGAAAACTGTACTCTGTGATAGCCATTACTGCCTCAGTACCTAACTGCTATGTTATCTGTATTTGTTTAAACTATCTATTTTTCATATAGAAACTCATCTCATGGGAAAATGATTTGCATTCTTAGGTCAACATTTTTATGGCAACAAAAACCTACTCATCTCAATGACATGCAGCATTAACCACTAACTAGAACATGTATTTTCCACATACATTTTACCTTGAACTTAAAGGGGAATTTGGAACAGTATAACACCTGGGATGAACCAGTCACAGAGCTTCCAGGCTTCTCCTTCTATAGCTTCTCCTTTCTTCAAACTCACTAATTACAGCTCCTGAAACTAAGTTTTAGTCAGAGTAATCTGCAGGATGCTTAGTACAGCACAGGCAGAACAGCAGTGCATTTTTCTGCTGGTAAATACTGTTCAGACATGACTCAACTCACTGGAGTCCTGAGCTGTGCACTCAGCATGGCCTCAAGTGTGCTTTTCATAAGAAATCCGATGGGCAATATTTGAGTAAGTTCCTGTTAAACACTTCTTCTGAGTTCAAGTGCTCTTCTCTCCCCACAGATGTGTGAAACAGTAAATAAGATGCCCATGAGATCCCCATGTTCTCAGGCTGTCCCATGGAGTTGAATTAGGCAATGTAAAAACAGTAAGCAGTACCAACACAAACAAAATCTTGTGCAAAACTAGTTGGAAAACATCTACAGTAACAGACACCATAGACAGCTTCTAACAGCTTCTGACTTCTCTGGTGAGGACTCATCACCAATATTCTTGAACAACTACTAAAACCACAGCAAACAGATTGTCATCCTCCACCCTTCACCTTTCCAATTCATCTTGTTACTTGTGAGCTAACTTTTCTCTCTTGTCTCTTTAAATAAGATTTCCTACCATACTGAATACAACTGTGTTGTCTCTACCATAACAAAACCAATTCCTTCTTTCTTTTTGTTTTCTTCTCTAGGCCTGAAGTTGTCTCCTAAAGCCTTGTGTGGACATCTAGTTCATACACATGATACAATCCAAAATTTGAGAGCAAGCCGAGAACTGTTCCATGAGTTCTGGACTAGACCTGGCTTTATAATATTAGTTTTAGTTAATTAGCACACCGAAAAGCTGAGCACCTCTCACTTAGAATTAATATGTAAAAAGCATACTAAAATGTGATTGTTACAGATCCAAGCAGACCAGATCTTTGAAGGTCAGGACAGATAATCAGAGCTGTTGCACAAAACTACTTTTTCTAATCCTAGAAACTTATGTAAGGTCTCAACAAATGTTGAAGCAGAGAAATAATAATAAAAAAAAGATAAAACATTATGTGACTTCTGTGAGACCTCCCTTCCCTCTTCTAAATCCAAAGACCTCTGATGACAAAGTAGCTCAGGATGGTTTGGGTCAATCGCAACCTTATGTTTTGGTGGCCTACTTGGGCCACTACATACACAGCCATCATGTGGCTGTGCTTGTACTCTTTTCCTGATGCCAGAGTAAGACTGTTCTGTTCTATCTGGCATCTGTATAAATAATATCAGTCATTGCCTTTACTAGTTACT
Source organism: Dicaeum eximium (assembly GCA_013396995.1). Taxonomy (NCBI): domain Eukaryota; kingdom Metazoa; phylum Chordata; class Aves; order Passeriformes; family Dicaeidae; genus Dicaeum; species Dicaeum eximium. Next base: position 314,800 of record VWZP01008963.1, on the reverse strand, counting down.
TCAGGTAAAGTAATGGAAAATATATATTTCTCACCTCTGTTTCTTCTAACAGTCTCTATCCACCAGTTGAATAAGGTTGCTAGCCTTAGAGTTTAGAGGGTGTTACAGGGACATGGAAAGAAAATAGGAAAAAAATATTTGAAGTAGAAGCCTTTCCATGCAAAAGAGAAGATATTTAGGTTCTTGCCTGCAGGGTTGAATTGACAGCCACAGCATGGACCTAATGTTATTTAACAAACAATATTACTCTACCATTTAAAACAATTTTTTTAAAAAAAATTTGCACAAATATTCACTTTATTTGCAGCAATAATCTTGATGCAAGAAATTAGCTTATGGATTTTGATAAAACTCTTGGTGAATCAAATTTTGCTTTGCTGAACAAGTCGATAGTGACTTGCAATAACTTACACTGAAAAAAAGAAAATGTGGCATTGATTTCACCTTGAACACAACATCCACGGGAGAGATGTCTGCAGTTACACACTGGACCGTAGAAAATTACAGTATTATCAATACCATGTTTCTTTTGGTTCACTCCTGGAATACCTCTCTAATTCTGACATGTGATATAGTATGTCACCTCCATGCCTGGTAGACTTACTCCTTTCATCTAGCTTTCAAGGTAGAGGACCTGAACTCAATTTCTTTTTTCTTTTTTAGTCTGGTAAAGACATTCTCCAGTTGAGCCATAATAAAAAACAGTAGTTTGCACACCCCTGAAGTAAGCAGTCATAAAAAGAAAACCGGAATTCACAAAATCAGTTGGAGTTGATGTTCATTCTTTCTTGAATGCAGTCTGTGCAAAAATGAAATTCACTATCTTTGGATTGACTGTTGTGATATACACCAAGCTCTAGTTCTTCAGAGTTTGACCACCTTGAGTGATATATGTTAATGACTTGCTTTAACATTGCACCTAATATAAATCATGCTGTCACTGATGAAAGGAATAAAAGTTTTATTTGTTAATGAAATATGATGTGGTCTTTCTGGTGCTCTATTTAAACATCACCTAGGAGTAGATCATGTTTTTAGAAGGCAGGAGTAGCCCCAGGCCCTCCATAATTCTAATTGATGTAAATGAAGAAAATAATGAAAGCTTGTGTGTGCTGTTATACAGAATGGTTTCACCTCAGTTAATCAAAGAACCTTTAGAGATGTTGCAAGCATCTGGCCTGAATAGAGAGTTCTTCAGTCTCTGACACCAAAGTGGCTGCATTCAGATAAGATACTGTGCCCAGATTTCCAGAAAAAACAGCTTAATTTCTAAACACTGGCATGTTGAAAACAAAGTACCGTAGAACTAACATGAAAACAATACTGAACTCTTCTCTCCAGAAAACATTGTCCTTGATTTTGGATGGAAATGAGACGAATGGATAAATCTGAGAACTAATTCCTCCACTTAGGATGTTTGTGTTCCTGCTAAGAAGCTGAAAGCACAGATAAATTTTCATTTTGTATTTGAAATGCCAAACATCAGGTTTGACAATACTATATAGAGCGAAAACCAGGAATAACACTTCCTTTTCAGTCACTATCTTCATAAAACTGACATTTGTGAAAACCCATGGAATTATTCTTTATTTTTACTCTGTAGTAGCTGATTATAGCATTTTTCTGGAAACACAGATACTCTGGTAGCATGTTACCTTTGTCATATCTGATACGTGTACTTTCCATAAAATGACCTTCATGCTGTGCAGCCAATAATATTTGCAAGTAAAACCCGAAGACAAATGAAGGTCTGTAATAACACACTGGAAGGTTATGTTTATTGATTACAAGACTGAATATTTTCACGGTGATATTCCTTCCTCATAAAAATGTAGCATGAAGATTTTTTTTTTGATTTTTTTTACTACTAGAAGTATTTACAATTGTTTTACAGAAGTGGTTATTTAATTTTTTATTGAGTTCATAGAGTGTTCAGGATCAAAGCAGTAATTCTAAGTACTGGTTGTGTACAGAATGAATTAAAAAAAGAAAAAACAAAAAAGCAAGTCTTGCAGAGAAGGTCCACCCATATGCTACTCATACAAATTTAAAAGCCTAACTTCTGGAATGCTAAACAGTAGATAATGAAATTTCTATAAGTTTAATGTCTTTCAAATGTGTAAACAAAGGCTTGTTTTTGCAAATTGTGGAAGATGCTTTAAAACAAGAAAAGAAGAGGCAGGATAGGAAAACTACAAGGGTGTGGTAAAGATTTACCATAAGAAAGAAAAAGAATGACAGGATAATATTCTGATTAAAAAGCAAAGGAGCAGAGAAGCTGTTTGGTACTCTGCAAGTACCACTGTAAATGGTATTGCTTCTCAGGCACAAATGCTTCTTAATAACAAGAAAATTTTACAAACTATATGTTATTCACTCTGAACACTCCTTCCCTTGAAACAGTCTGTCCTAAAGTAAGAAAAGAAATCTGTTTTCATACTGATTTACTGGAACCTGTGTGATTTTTTCATCTTCCTTTTTGAAGAAATTCCTGCAAATACAAGATTGAAAAACCTAAAGACTGTTTGAGGTGAAAAAGCCAGGTGGGCAGAAAGTAGCACTTCCATGTGCTTTCCCAGGCCTGTCAAAATGGTCCCTGCATTAGCCTGAAGGTAACACTATAAATCTTTACATATCAGCAAAGATCAAAATATGAGGAGAACCATCCTTTCCTATTGAAACTAAAATAAAATGCAAAGCTGAGTAGAGAGGCCAAACAGGGTTTGCAGGAAAGCCCTGCCAGGCTGAACACCCTTCTGTGTATCACTTTCTGACATTTGCTTGTGCCATTCTGAAAGAGAAATGAGAGGACTGAACCTAATTAACCCTTGTCATTCCCATTCTCTCTGTTACTGTAGACTGCCTTCCTAAAGTTATAGGGTGTTTTCTGACTAAGAGAAAGCAGGGAACTTGAGCAGCAGGACATGGTCTACTCTTCATCAAAAGGAAATCATGTCCCCAGAACAAGGAAGAATTACATATTTTGACTTGGAAAAAAATGAAGATTTTTAATATATTGTATTTCTGCAAGGGATTTAAATTTCCCTTGGATCACTTACCTGAGATATCATTACAATTGGTTTCTCAAAGAATTGGTCAATTCTATCAATGTAAAATGAAGAAAAGAAAGTCATTGCTTGCACATTACTGAGACTTTTAAACTCTATTATAGGCTATGTTCTATAAAACATACAAAGGAACAAAATAAAAATTATCAGTAACAGCCTTCTTGTTTCCATTCCTTAAATGAAAAAAATGAAAAACAAAACAAAACAAAAATTTCTAATATATTTTTTAAGTTGTGTCTGCAATAGACCTTTTATTTTGTAGAAGCTGTGGGATGAATGGACATTCATGAAGAAATTCTTGCTCATAAATACAGCACAGCAGAAAAGTTGACTGGGTTTCTGATTTCTCCACTGACCTTTGAGTGCAATTGCCATATTAATACATGACATTAATATTGACAAAGGTCCCAGGAGGCACTTTTGACCCTGAGTGAAAGCAAGGACTATTCCCTGAGGGGAAAAGAGAATGGCAACTTGAGAAGGTGCAGTGCAGAGAGATCTGGGAAGTGGAGTGATGTGATGGGTCAGGAGGTGCCTGCAGGCAATCCAGGTCCTGACTTCTCACTCTGAGTGAGGCAGGGGAGAAGGAGTGGGGCAGCTTGTCCACACAACTCTCCTTTACCTGGCATCGACAATTTATGACGCTGCTTGTTTGGAGCAAGTCACAGTAGCTAATAATTTGTAACAGAAGTAGATGACACAGCAAAAGGCTCCTTGGGCTTACAGTACCCTCACAAGAATAGTTTTCTATTCAAATAAATTCAGCGCTTTCTGTTACAGCCAAAACCAACAGCTTTGTACTTCCTGGATAACATGGATCAGCTGCTGTGGGCTACTTCACCTTTTACTAAGTGCATTGGTTGCTACACATTTCTGTGTTTATTTAAGATAATCCACATAAATTTGAAGGATCTGGCTCCTCTCTTTAAAGGGTTAAGCTTAATTCCTAGCTGTATGCACTGTCACAGTGTCACATTAAAATTAAGTGCTAGTCAAAGAAAAAATTAACAAAACTTAACATTTTCAAGCAGGAAGAAAGCTTTAATCTAAGCCTCTGAAATAGTACAGATCATTAAATCATAGTTTAAACAAGATTATAATTTACTGCTCTAAAGTCTTCCTTAAACAGAACTATGATTTGCATCATACTACATGAAACTCCTACTTTTTGCTTTTTTATATAATAGAGCTGTCATATGAGATGTTTGTTTTGGATAAAAACATGCTTCTACTTGATTTCAGCAATTCATTCTGGTCCAGTCTTCTACATTTGCTGCATTATTTTTTTCAGTGAAGGCTGCACAAATCTTCTTGTGCCTGGTGCTGCTGCATATTTGTTGTCAGGAGGTCTGTATCATTCTTACTGTCTAGGCAGGAAATACAAAGAGGACACATGACACTGGGCGAAAGAAGAAGAAAGTAGAGAAAATGTAAAGAATATTCATTTAAATGTATAAAATATGGTAATATTTTGCATGAACAATCTCTTATAACTAGCACTTATGATACATCATTCTATAGAAATAAAAGGAAGATTTTCTTCTGCAAAGCACCAGTTTTTACAAATAACTCGCTTTCTTGTGTTTTTAATAAGTCTGAACTGAAAGATTTATCATATTACTTTCCATACCACCCAATGACCACTTTAAAGTACTGCCTTGTTTTCTTAGTATGAATTTCTGAGTAGGGAAAAAAGAATCAATACAAATGAATAACAATAATAAGAGAGTCTCTTTAATTTGTGCTTATATGAAAGAACACCAGGCCATATTATTGAAGACCCATAGACTTCTGTGTTTTCATGAGAAAACCTCAGGGATTTTGGTTTTCTTATCCTCTACAAATTGTACTTACCTTTTTTTTTTTTTTCAAATATGACCATACTAAATTCACAGTTGGGCTCATGTGTGTTTTCTATTATCATTTTTTTCTTGCTATCTGAGTCAAAGCACATCTCACTCCTTACTGCGTTCCCTGGAGCAAAGTGAGAGATAGACACAACTTTGATAGATGATATCTGGACAGCAAGTGTGCAGGACCTGTTGTGGTTATACTTGACAAGACTCGTTGACATTTTTGTACAGGGATAACTTGATCCTTCCATCACAGCATCTGAAATGCCTCTAAATACAAAAACTTTGGTTTTAATCAATGGTTAGGGTGATTTGTTTTCTCTTGAGTAACAACACACTATAATGCAGGAAGTTTCCAGTCTATTTCATTCTAAGAGAAATACAACTGTGATTTAAATATTTGCTGCTGTGATATTCAAACTTTTTCAGATCAGGTCTGTCAACTGAGTTTTTTCCCAAGACTACTTAAATAACAAGAGGTGTTAAAACTTTTTTGGTGTTAATCCTATCCAGGCAAGTTTATTATGAAAATAGGAACTGAAACATTAGGAATTAAAGGCTCTTCTCTTATGTATATCTTGAGATGCTTAATCACTGAATAATAGTATAGGAATGAACAATGCCATCTAAATTTTTCATGACAGCAACAACATAACGATACAACCATATGTAATGATATTATTAAATCAAGTAATATGATAGGCTAATAAATGTATAGCAGAGAGAAAGAAAAGGATTTTGTAACTTTCTGGTTTAGAATATTCTTGCTGTAGTACATCCATTGCAAGGATGAGCTTGGATTAGTCCAAAGGTAGCTTCCAAGTGGAAGCTCAGCTGGGAAGAGGCGAGGGGCAATATGAGCCCCTGATATGTGAAGATGCACGTACAGACTGACACCAGTCATGCAGATGCCCTGCTGCCTTACCAAGTGTATTGCCCATCCCTATTACAGAGTCATGTTTCTCTCCACTTGCTGTGTTTCCAGCTCATGAATCTTTCATTCCTGTGTGCACAGTGAGCTGAGTTTTAGCAGGAATATTGAGGCCATGAGAGGAGGACAAACTGTTTTATATAAAACACTTATCATATCATTGTGGTGGTTTAATTAAAATGTTTGTGACATTTATGATTAACCCAATTGATTCAGGTTAGGTGTCCTCTCAACCTGACCCCAGGATCAGGACTCTCAGGGGGAGGAAGGACTTCACTGCATCTTTTCCTTCCATAAAATTGTTAAAGGGCAAGGGCAAAGAGGGTGTCACCCAAAGCTTGCCACATAATCAGGATCTCTGCTAATGACAGAGAGACTACATCATTATCATAGTTGGGGTTTATAGCAAAGAATAAAGATTTCCTGACTTACAGTTCTTAAGGCATGCCTCTCCTTTTTTTAATGCACTTAATTTTTGTCCGAGTAACTGGCATACTGTTTAAGTTTAGAAATCCACCCAGAATAAAATAGATCTAGTGTCATATCAGGGCACTGGTAAGCCTAATATCCTTTCTTCAGTACTTGCCAAAAGATTGAAGTATAGCAGAAATTCACCAAAATAGCCACCTCCTGCTCAAACTTAGGAAATATTTCCTCTTCATTCCCATTAATTATTATATTAGTAGATATGCTGAAATATTTTTCATCTGATGTGAAAATGTACATAATCTAATATTTCCCATTTTTTTCACCGATAATTGATTTCACTAGGGCATTTCTCAAAGCCCTGGTTATTTCTCCACGCAGATCGCTGGAGCAGCTCAGTCACTGCAAAAGTGGGTTTTGTGTGTCTGATGTAAGACTTTTCCTTTCACTTTGGTCCTTAACCTTTCTGAAGCTTGGCTGTACAGTAGAGACACCATCAACTACCTGAGACTAGCCCAGAGCATAGTGCTAATAGTACCAAGGTCGTGTGTTTGGCCCCTGTAAGGGCTATTCACTTGAGAGCTGGCTTCGATGATTTTCATGGGTCTGTTTCAACTCAGAATGTTCTGTGAAACAAATACTTACTTTTCGTGTAAAGTTAGGATAATTTTTCCACTAGCTATTGCTGTGCTCATGTATTTTGTTCTTCACTCTGTTGATGAGAACAATGACATACTAATGTACTATGCATTTAGCAACGAAATTAAAGCTTTCTATATCTGTATTAAATCTTATCCTTCAACTCCTCCATTTAACCTCTCCTGAAAATCCATTAAAAATCACAAACGCTAAAGCAAACAGTTTAATTAAATGGCTATCAGCTAAACACTAATTTTCAAGAAATCATTGGTTTATTCTTTGCACAGCAATTGCCTAATCCCTACTGACTCTTTTATATGAACCAGAAATTGATGCTGCTACTGCTGTTCAGAGGCTTGCTAATGTTTTCTTTTGATCATGTATTTTAGGATTTGTTTTCTGGTTGCATGGCTAGTGTACACTTTCCATATTTTTGGTGCCAAAAAAAAATTAAATAAAGTAATTACTTCTACTCAAGATCTCTCTGTTATTTCATAGGGCTTTACAAATATATCTCAATAGAATTTGACCAAATAAATCTGGTTTCATAAATTGAGTAATCAGGTACATAAAAACCAGCTGCTGCAGAACAAGCAGCGAACAAAAAGGAAACTAAATAGAAAATAAAAACTCTCATGAAAATAATGTAATAATTAAGACAGTAAAATAGAGAAGAGAAGTGAGAAAAAGAGAGGGGGAGGGAAGATGGGGGAGGAAGGTTTGTCACTGGCTTGAGTTAAAAAAGAGTGTAGGGTTACTCCAGGGTGCCTTTGCTAATAATGACAAGATCGTTTGCTTCTCACATCTGTAGGAAAAAAATGAGAGGAGAAGATGGGAAAGAGGTCCTGGGATGTACCAGCTGTTGATGTTGGTGCTCCCTGCTGAGCGCAGAGCATTGTGCCCCTACCGGAAGGCATCGCAATCTGTTGACATCTCCAGCTCTCTGCTACTTCGGGACACTCAGCTGAATCCAAGGCGACGATCATCTGGCTGAGTGAACAAAAATCAGTGCCTACAGTGAAAAAGCAGGAATAACACACAAAGCAGATGGCTGGAGGCCTGCTCATTCCTGTTTCTGGAGCTGTTTACACTCTTAAGTGACTAATTTTGACATGTTATACTACTAATGAAGTTTTTTGGTTTGACCCAGTAATCTGCATGTAGTGCAGTCTGGGATCACTCTAATTTGATGTCTGCAGCCCAGTGCTATTTCTGATCTACAGAAAGTCAATTAAAATCATGGTGAGTGAGCAGTCAAAGCTGAATTTCAGAATGACAGCTTTCTCCCATATATAATACTCAAAAACTACAGTTTTACATTTTCTTAGCAAAAGTATCTTGAAAATTTCAAACATGGGTCTTTAGTATTTGTTCTTCTGGGACTGAGATCAGAGCCATGGTCCAGAAGATTCACAGGTTTCCAAGAATGACATCACCATGCAGAAGCATGCCATTTTCTCCAGCCTTTCCTATATCAAGTCATGCAGACCTGTAAACTGCAAAAGAGTATTCTCTGATGAAAATTTTAATATTCCAAAAACACTATTCAAAATTTTTTTTTCAGTTTACTGCCTAACTCTTGCTCCCAGACCTTGAGGCTGTTGGAATTACATTGACAGAACTACAAAATCCAGAACTGAAACACAGAGTCAAAATTTTAAATATTTCAAGCCAATTTGGAATGTAATAAAATGTCATGGAGAACCTTGATTAAAAACTTATTTCATCCCAATCCAATACTTTGTTTTTTTCTTCTCAAAGGGTTATGAAGAATATTAACCATTAGAATCTCAGATATCTGACAGTTATTGAAATTGAAAAATACGACAACCATCTGGATCTATCTTAGTCTGTGGACACTTCCTGTGCCTGTATCTTGAACTTATTCACAGTCTCACAGTGATGGTTCCATAGGCACTGAGGATCAGTCAGTTACTATCCCTCTAAGTAATTAAAACTAAAAATAGAACTTATCAACAAACAGTTTAAGATTATTCTGGGTCTGTTATGGACAAACAATATAATAACAGTAATGCTTGCATGACATTCTTTGTTATGTCAAAGCTAAAGAGATTTGCCTACTGTGGAAGTATTTCACAAGATCTTGAATTAATATGAACAAAGAGGAAATAACAATGTTTTCAAGAGTCCAGATTACCTTTAGCACCACTGGTTGCAATGGCTAATTCCTTAACATTCGTCAGCTTCGTGACTGCTGGGGCTTTTCCATTTTAACCAGGGCCATACCAGTTCAGCCACATCCCAGTGGCTGCTATTCAGGGTGGAGGTTTGGGGTTTTATTTACCATGTGCTATTCACTATCATTTCAGATCTGGTTTATCTAAATGGTCTTTTATTATAGCCCCTCCAGCTAATGAGAGAAGAGTGTATATTGAGGTCTACATTTGTCCTATCTTTAGGAAAAAATTCCCATTTTATGGAAGTCATCTCATAAAAGGTGACCTGTGAATTGTTGCAGCATCAATACAAAACACTGGGCTGCTGAAATGGCACAAACTGTAAAACTGTGACTGACACCTGAAGGCCTGTATAAGGCTCTGGCTCCACAGCAGAAGGAGCACATTGACCTGTTGGAAGCACAGAGAAGGCCATGGACACGATCAGAGGACTGCTGCACCTCACCTGTGAAGACAGACAGGGAAGGCTGGGGCTGTTCAGCCTGGAGAAGAGAATGCTCCAGGGAAAGCTTACAGCACCTTCCAGTACCTAAAGGGGCTACTGGAGAGATGGAGAGGGACTTTTTACAAGGGCTTGTACATAGAACAAGACAGAATGGCTTTAAACTGGAAGAAGTCAGTTTTGGATTAGATATTATGAAGAAATTCTATAATGTGAAGGTGGTGAGGCACTAGAACAGGTTGTCCAGAAAAGCTTAGTGTCCAATCCTTGGAAGTATTCAAGGTCAGGTTAGATGGGGCTTTGAGTAAACTGGTTTAAAAGATATCCCTGCCCGTGTGAGACCCAAAGGTGTTAACACAGTCTTCAGTCAAATGTATAATTCTCACTGAGATATTTCTCTTGTGTTATGAAATGTACAGAAAACAGTAAACAAAGTATTTATCTGTCAACACTTGCATAAAACTTTTAATTTATTTGGTTTTCTTTAATTGTCTAATTTTTTCCCTTTCTCTCAGTCAGCTGAAAAAAACCCAAAACATTTGTGTAGTGCTCACCAGTATATAATTATCCAAACCTTACTTAATATGGAATTTTTAAGATCTTGTCACTCAAACCAATGCATATTTTGATTCTTCACATCCTTCCTTTGATCAGTAAGACAACTCTGAAGAAACTCTGTTTCTTTATTTTAGATCTCCAAAGAACAGAGCAAGAGACAATAAACCAACACCACAAGCCTCCTAGATGTCTTTTTTTTTTTAATTTTTCATTTATGGGGCTCAGAGGAAGGCAATTACTGCTTTCTCCTACCACTCAGGCATTTCTAATTTTCTGACTTCTGAGCAAAGTAGCTGTTGATTCATGCACTTGATTCATTTTCCACCCACCATTTTAATTTGTCCTGGTACTGCCCACCCATCTGCAGAACTTGAATGTAACAATCAAAAAGTTTTAGTTATCCATAAGGTAACTTATGATCCATAAGATTAAGTAGATAATCTTAAATTTCCATTGTCTCATGTAATGAATTCCACTACTCTAGTAAGACATTTTTTCATGTTAGGACATATTACAGTGACTTTGGAATCATTCATCACAGCTGAAAAAGGCTCCAAAAAACCACATGAGATAAAGACTTTTTACATCGGAAATTCAAAATACTTGGTCTTCTCCTGTCACTATTCATATATTAACAAAGCACAAGCAGTGGAATAAAGACAGGATTAAGTTTAGCAGTGACTGGTACCTTCTGAGGACAATATTGGTGCCACACCTCTTCGCAAAGCAACAGCAATATAAATGTGTCAGTGTTTCCCTGAAGAAGAAACTGAAATTCTTATGCATTTTCCAGAAACAGTGCCTAATGACAGAAGAAGATTTAGCCCAAGTTAGCTAAATGGGATAAGCTTCTTTGACCTGATCAGATAGGAGCTTTCTGATGAGCTGCCAGATATATATGAAGAATGAAGTTCCCATCTTTCCCAACAAGTTTATCACAACCTGTTCATCAGTGTGAAAACTTCAAAGAGCCTCACCTTCTGTAGGACTTTACCTCCAATTATCCAGTTCAAGATAATAATTCAACCTTATTTTATTTTTTCCTGGGAAGAGAAGTGCAAAGATAAAGATGGGAAACTCTTACAGTGTATGAACTGAGAAGAGTGTCAGTAGTGGTATTTTCTGGGCTTCTGCAGTCCTTTGTGAGCTTAACAGCTTTTACAGGACTTTTCAGCCTTAGGGTTTATCTAACTTCCTCTGGAGATGGAGCTGGCCATGAACTGTTACCAAAGATGAGAATTAGGGATATTTGTTCTTTAAACATGTTTCATAATTGTGTTTGATGTTGTCCAATGCTTGACACTGTGTAGATATTAATTAAGTGCAAAAAACTATTTCCTCTACTTTGTTCAGGGGAAAAAAAATCACCCCTGGTAGGTTTCACAATCAAAATTATAATCTTTCTCAAGCATGCAAATTAACAATTAGAACATCTTAACAATGGAATTTCACTAATCCCTCCACAGGAGAAAATTGGTTATCTGCCTACAGCACCAATTAACCAAACAAAAGCTGTTTAAAGCAGAAAAATAGACAGAAAATTTACTGGGATTGAATTGTTTTACATCCCAGATAGACATTCCCTCCCACTGTGGAGCTGGATTTAGGGCAGGGGGTTGTGTGTGTGTGCAAGCTGCTGCAAAAGATGTTGGGTTGAGGCCAGCAGGAACTGGTGCTGAAGGAACTGAAGTTCATTGTTTTAGGAGATAGAATGTGGCCATTGCAAGCTACATTCCCACATCTCACTCTGCCTGTGGACTTCAGCACAAGATGATAATAAAATCACAGCCCTCTGTAGCATTTTCAATGCTTGTAGTATTTGGGGTTAAAGACAAGATCATGAACTAGCTGGACTACTGGGATCATTCAGCTTTCCATTTCCTTAGTGCAAATATTCTTGTTAACTACCTAATTTTATCTTGTGAAATAGTTCTGGAAATCCCTGTGTAATAGCATCAGCTGCTCCTGACACCCAATAACAAAGAGTTGCTCCAAGTTCAAAAACTCACTCTCATAGATCACTATGTCATATTTAGCTAACATAACCATTGCCAAAAATTATATTATCTCTGGGTGTGGCCAATCTCAGTACTAACATGTTTAAATTTTGACCTACCTGAGGGGAACAACCAAATCATTGAAGCAGGTGATGCTGGGAAAAGGCGTGTGAAAAAAACCCAAAACCTCTGCACCTACAGAAACGCTGTACAACTTGGCTGTCTTCCAATTTCATAAAATAAGGGAAACATCATTCGTGCAGGTGTAATATAACTCATTTTGGTTGTATGTAAAAATAAAACTTTCATTCTGAAAGCATTACTTGCTCTAACATGATTTTGCTTGGGGTTGGAGTGTAACAGGGATAAGATATTAGCATTCTGGAACAAGCCTACATGAACAAAAAAAAAAGATGGAATATTTCTTAAAAATAAAAGAGTGAAATAATTAAATGTACCTTTCAAAAGCTTTTTTTAACTGACACAAAAGAAATTAAAAAAAAAAAGATAAATTGACAGTTCTGAGAATTGAAACCTTCCATCTGTGGAATGAATATAAAGCAAAAAATGGCTATGGATCTTCCTCTTTTCCTCTTCCTCCTTCTTGTCCCCCCAGAATGCTTTCAACTGACCTAGCTAGGCTGTCTTTACCTCTCATCAAAGTAAAACAGAAATATTCCTCTTTCACTATTTTTAGCAAGATGATATTTTTATACCTCTATCTATGACACTTATGTGCAATTTATATCTTGGCTTTTGTGAATTTACAACTAATACCTCGATAGTATATGACTGTCTTTTGCAAAAGGATTTATTTAATGTAACTACAGAGTCCACAGCCTTCTAAGTACACATCTCTTGAGCAATATGATTTAAACTCATGTAAAGTGAACAGTAACATTGCAAGTTGTGGGTAATAATGTTTTGGAGATTCAAAGGATTTGCTTTGCCTTTATGACCACTCGCTTTTTAAAGTGTCAAAGTTCACTAACCGATCCTAGTTATAAGAATATCTTGCATCAACCAGAAAGGCAGGCTTGCTGGAAAAGAATGTTTATTTATCAATCTGCTTTAAAAGAACAGGTTGTTTTTGATTGTAAGTTGCACAAACTAAGCTGTGCATGAAAGCAAGCCCTTGAAGGATGAAGCTCAGTTCACACTGACTAGATCTCTGAGATGACCTCCCAACCAGCCATATTATTGCTTCTCTTGAAATACTGTTAATTTGCTTATTCATCTTTGTGATCTGGAAATAAAAAATATTTTGGTGTTTCCCCCTCCCACACCCCCCCAATCCACTTGTGTTTTGCAATACAGGGTGCATGGTTATGTATTTCTAAAGGAAGTCCAGCTGAAATGTCTACAACGAAATCTTACAGTTAAAATTCCATTAAACAATGAGATGCATTTAGGAAGCCAGAGAGAGAAAACACATTTAATAACCTAGAGGCTGGGTCCAACTTCATGTTGCTTCAAAGTAGTTCCTATTTTAAATCCTAGTATTGCTTGAGGCCAAAAACTGACTTTATTACATTTCAAAATGAAAAAAAAAAAACCAGCCAACCCATGCACCTGCTTTTGTAACAGACTTTAAAAAAAAAATACTGACACTCAAAGAAGGAATATATTTTGTAGATAATATATGTCATCAGTTTAACAGCAATAACATGAAAATTCATTGCCTGAAAAACAAAGCATGAAGGTTCAACCTATATTGGTTCATTGAAACAACAGCACTTTAAAAGTGACTACAACTCTACACTCTACACATAAAGTGGAACACTTAGATTATCATTCTGGCTCTGTCTGACCTGCTCTGTCACTTCAAGACTGATCCCAAAGAATACTCAGTTATTTAAATATAAACCATAATGAATGTTAAATATCTAAGGACCATGTAGGTCTGAAAGAAATGCAGTCAAGTACATAAAACCACATTCATGTGAGATTTAAACTTTTAATTGCATGGCCTTTAAAACTATTCCAAACTTAACCCACTTTTTAACAGTAATTTCATCATAAAAGTAATCTGACAGGTGTGTGGCATTGTTGAACTATACACTTCTACCCCATGAAAGATTGCAAAGCTGAGCCAGAACAGGACAAGACAATTTTAATTTAGTTTCCAGAAAACTTATCCTTCAGGATAAAACGGCTTTTTAGGTGCAAAGAACAAATGAAGGTTTTCTGTCTTTTCTCTGCTGCACGACCTGAGGGCTGGCAGAAATGAAGAGTCTTTTCTGTTTCCTAAAAGATTGGGAACAATTGAGACTTTATACCAGTGAAACTCTGGTAAAAGATAACCAAATACTCCCCTTTCCCTTGTTAGTAAATTAGACTGTAGTTTCTAAATGGCTTTTTACAGACTAAAAATAATTTAGAAAACTTTTAGCAACCAGACTCAAACTTTTTCAAGGGTCAGAATGTGATATAAATCTGAGAAAAGGAATATTTATTTGACAATTCTTGTGAAATGTGATCTGTGAGAATCAAATAAGATATCTAGATTATATGACTTACATATTTAAGTATAGATATCTTTTAAACAGAAATCACATTTCTGTTAGAATATTAATCCTTCCAGGAAAAATTCACAATGCATTTAAATAAGTCCAGGATGCTCCTACAATCTCTGAACAAAATCCACCTGATTTAGACAATTTTTTTCTCCATTTTGTGTGTCTAGAACAACTGTAGTATATGCCAGCCATACTTCAGGTTCTACATTTGATAGAGCCTCTGTGAGAAGACAGGCAAAGGGTAAAATAATGGAAGCAAAGTTGTGACCCGCTGTGAGCTGGCACAGGGTTCAGCTTCTATGCAGAATGGCCACTCCTCAGCACTGCACAGTCTCACAAGCTGAAAGATATTAACAGTGGATGTGGTCCTGTAGGAGTTGCAAAGGTTCTGAGGAGAAGAATGATATTAATTTTTTAAATTTAATCTGACAATTTATTTTAGCTAGAGGAAATATTGACCACCACTGTTCAAAATTTCTTTTGGTAATATTTAATGTAACTCTTCCAGCAAGCACACAGTTAAATTGACAGGACTTCATTTGTAATCCACAGAACAATAGATGACCTGAGTAAAACTGCGCGCTATCCTCCAGATGTTGTGTGCACTGGAACACCTGGAAGAGCTGCGGGAGAGAAGCAAGAATGACCGCTGCATTTGCTAAAGTAGCAGCTGTATGTTCAGCAGGCAGAACACATTGCCCTACCTTCACCACCTATCATTTCCATGCTTTCTGAATTTATTAAATCCTTGACTTAGCCCATCATATAGCTACTGGTGTGTTCTGTTTCCCATGGAAAAAATCTTAGTGGTTCTCCTTTCCCTCAAGGTAAAATACCGTGAAACCATAAGTACAGCTTTTAGTGCTTGATTTAGTGTTTATCTGACTTCAGATGTGGACCCAAATGGTTTCTGGGTTCACACTTAGTCTTGTCTCAATGCCCTGCCTCCATCAACCTCCAGTTTCATGTGAGGGCATGAGAAAAGTAACCCAGCCTTATTGCATCATGAACTGTCTACAAGAATCTTCCTAAAATCTTAGAGGTTTTTTGTTAAACATTTTTACAGTGACGTGGTCCCAAAATTTTGCCTTGAATTTGCTTCATTTAGTGCTCTCTGGGTTCACAATATATTTTTCTTTACTTTTAAGAAGTTGGGTGTCTGTATGCACACTTTTTCATAACTAGTATAAAAAAACTTTTCTCATATTTTTTTCAAGGGAAACACACACAAAATTCTGAGTTGTACTGAATCCCCCAGCTCTCAAGAAACAAACCTGTTTCTCAGTCCCCCAGATGTTCCATCTTTTGTTATTTGTGTGCATTTTACAAAAGAATTGTAGAAAGAGGCGTGGACCACAGGAGAAAAAATCGAGTCACTAATAGCTAAGTAATATTGAGTGAATAACTATGGATGATCATCTTTTCCACTGACAGCTGTGCTCATTAGAATTTCCTCTGTTTATCAATGGATGTGAGAAGGAAAATTAGCCTTCAGAAATTTAGGATTAGGTAAGTGTCAGTCATGTTTTCTATTCCGAGTGCGATTACCACCCCAGTTTTTGCCCCATTCAGGCATGTTCAAAGACTGTGTTCTATTCAGGTAGTCTCATTGAAACTGGTATTTTTCAACATAAGGCTGTTAGAATTCAGTCTTCGTTTAGTGGATTTATTATGTCCTGTTGAACAACTTGCCACTAAAATGACAACACCGCAGAGACACTAACTACTGAACTTTTCAAAATACAAAGAGTATCAGGTTGGGAGTTTAAAGTTCTAAATCAAAGTAACATTCTGGAAACAGGAGAAAAATCATTGGAGTAGATGCAATATCCATTTCATCTTTTCAGAACAAATCTCTCCAACTTTTTTTTTCCCCTATAAAGTTTCTTTACCTTGACAACAGCAATTCTGCGGCTAATCTGAAGTTCTATATATGCACTTTGATCTTCTCACACTTGCAGCCTGAGACAGATCCTGGCTGCCATGTAGACCTGCTCTCTTGTCTTCAGCAGCAGCCTAAATCTGGGAGTCTTTCCTCTACCTGGCTAACAAATTTCAGAGGGTGCATAGGAGCATTCTTTCTGAGAAACATTTGTGTTTCCTTCAGACCTGCTTGATAGGAGGGCATAATTCCTACAGCAAGTAGTCAAGAACAAAGATATATAAAAGATGGATAACCTGACCTTGTATGCTTTGCTTCTGTATCTTTTAAAATATGCTTACTTTTTTTAAATACAAAAATTTTCATGCTTTTTTCAGTTTGACTGAGAAACCAATATATGTATGTATGAATATATTGGTGTTGGAACAGTTTTTGGCATCCCATCAGAGACATTCTTAGGAATCCACTGTAGCTTCATCCAAAAGGCCAGTAACTAAACAAAAACTGGGAATGAACTGAACTTTATTCCTGAGAATCATTACCCTCCAGGTGTTATTTTGAGTGTTAATAGATGAAGACAAAAAACCTGCTGGTCATGTCCTAAAGTTCTTGTCCAGGCTAAACCTAACGTGTAGCTAGAAGGAGCTCTGGTGGATTATCAGTATGCTATCTTTGGAAAAATGCAAATTAAATTATAAATATGTGAAATGAAAAAAATCCTAAAACCCGTTGGCTAAGAAATCATTACATTTTTTGTATATCTGTTCCTTTGGTTCTTTGTTTCTTTTTTTTTTTTTTAATTTGAATGTGGTATGTTTTTTGAGTAATAAGAACTTATATGTACCTGAGCAATGCGTTATGCAATAACACAGCTAAGGTTTTATACGACTTAAGAAGAATTTCTGGATTTAAAGCATTTCACTTACAAAACTTCACATCGTTTTCATTTGCAGAGCAGTTTGTAGAAATATCCCCAGCAGAGGGAGTGGCTCATCCTTTTGAGATGAAGCCTGAAAGATTAGGAAAAGCAATTTTACTTCTGCGTTTCAAATGAAAAATAGTGTTGGAGAGAATAATTTCTTTAAATGTCTGTTAAAAAAAGCATTTTTACTCTGTCAAAAGTATGAAAGAAGAGCAATGGTGTATATGCATGAAGCAAATAAAGAGACAGTAAAAAGTCCAATTATTATAGTAAGTTTCAGAAAAAACTTGTATTTTCTCTGCTTTGTACCTCACATTTTCATTGCACTTAATTACATACAGAGTAGACATAAGATGCCTGAATAACAGAATTTTAAGCTCACTTATGCTGATAGTATGTAGTTATTTAGACCTAGTTTTAAAACAAACACATAAGGAGATAAACTGAAAATCACTGGAAAACTACAACTCTAGACCTTTCTGGATATAAATCAGTATTGACAGGTAAGTTTAAGTGGAGTTATTCTGATTTATAACAGTTGAGTATTTTAAGATAGGAACTTTAAACAAGATGGATCTTTTCTTTAAAAAAAAACAAAACAACTTTAAAATGAAAAGTAAATTTCAGTTGTTTGTAGTTCATTCTTTTCAGCAGTGTTAACGCTGCTATCAATAGCAAAACACAGGAAATCTGGTTACCTAAAAGACCAAGGTGTGACTACACCAGTTTTGTTTAAGCCAAAGAGCAATCCCTGGTGTTTTTCAATCCTCAATTTCATGGCAACCATTTTCCCCTTGGTTTTATCATAAGAGTAGCTTACTATTTCTTCTGATGCTTGAAAACCCATTTAGTAAATCAGCACTATGATATTTAATACCAGCACTCTGCTGTACCCTTGTGTGACCATCTAGGTCCCATTCTGGTCGTGTGCCCCAATGAGACAGGGTCCACTAGCCAGGGAGTTACCCCACGGAGGAAGCCAGAGATTTTTTGCAGTAAAATGCATTTTAGTTGGTGACTCAGGAGCCTCCTGAATAATTTCCCTCAGGGAAACACCAAGGAGCACATAGATTCAGTAGAGGTGGGGAAATTTCATTGTGCTCAGTTTGCACAGGGTCTGGTCACAGCTAATTTACTCTGAGCATCCCAAAACCACTTAGGATAGGGATATATCTCGGGGATCAGGTCCCCAGTTTCAAGGGCCCCAAAAGCCCATCAATCACTCAGAAATACAGTTTTCATGGCAACCAGCTGTTTTCCCAAACACTCAGCTCTGGGCATCTGGAAATATAGTTAGGTAAATTCTTCCACAAATCATCCCCGTGGTCACTACATCCAATACTGCTCAGTTAATTTCCACAATGCACTGGGTTTAGTGCATATGTTCAGAGTGACATTATATCCCATTGCTATTAGCCTGAGCTGGGAGATTGATTGATCTGTGTGGAACTACAAGGGCTCCCTGAGAGTATTGCCTCAAATCGGGGTCAGAGGAACAGCCACCCTGGGCTTCCAGAGGGCAGACTTTGCCCTCTTGGGGAGACTGGTTAACAGAGTCCCTTTGGAGACTGTCCTGAAGGACAAAGAAGTCCAGGAATGTTGGATGTCATTCCAGAAGAAAATCTTAAAGGTGCAGAAGCAGTGTTTGAGTCACCATCCTTGGGGGTACTTTAGAGATGTACAGATGTGGCACTTAGGGACATGGTTAGTGGTGGACTTGTCAGTGCTGGATTAATGGTTGGACTTGATGATCTCAGAGGTCTTTTCCAACCTCAATGATTCTAGCATTCTATGCAAAAAAAATTCCTGAAATTACTTGTTCCATTTAGTTATTAAATTATAACTTATCACAACAAGGTTTCAAACCACAACCCATACACTGACAAGGCACTGATAAGGCAGAGAGAGAGAGTTACTAAACACAGAGAATCTTTATACAGCCATAATGGAAACTGATCTGGATCTCCAAACCTGGATATTTCCTCAGTCTGCTGTATTAGAAATACTGCATTTTCTCAAAAGTCTTCTAATAGATCCATCATTTAATTTTATAGTAGAAGCAATCCCATCCCTCTGTGAGGAATGTTTTGTGAGTGTGGCTTGATGAAATTACTTAAAATTATATTTTAATTTTTCTTTTTTAACCTTTTTTCTTAAAGCAGTAGGATTAAGGTGATAATAATAATAATGCATATATTGACAATGGACAAATATTCTCTAAATTTTTAAGTTTTCAAAAAGGTTTTGATTCATTTAACTAATTAAAATTAACCTTATTGTGGAAACCACTTAAGTGCTAATGTTAGCTGCTTGTTCTTAGTATCCCTGTGGGATTACTATGGCTACATCAGGAATCATGCAAAGTGCACTGTGGTTGGAAAGGAAAACACTGGCTGGAAACAGTGAAGATATTAGGAGTCAATGCCTGGATTATAGCTGACAAAAATGAGATCAAAAAAGAGGAAAGTCTCAATAATAACAACATCTGTGTTCCCACAGAGTGTGGTGACTCCTCATTACTGGCTTTCTGGTTGTAAGTAGTGGAGGTTTATAACACTTGATCAAAGACTTTCTAGCACACTACTAATTTTGCACATGTGAAGAGAAAACTGAGCCATGCTCACCTTCCCCATGTTCCTCTCTCTCCTCATCCACACAATAAGGAGAAGTTGCAAGAACCCCTCTACCCCAGAAAACATTGTAGGTCAGAGTCTGAAGAAGGATTCTGCTATGATAAAGGAAATAAGGAAAAAAACCTGTCTCAAACACACTATAATACCTTATGTTCTCACCTGGTACTCTAGTGCACAGGACAGGAATGTAAGCTTTACACCCTCTAGCACAAATATAAAGCTGTAAATGACACATAAAAGAAATCTACATGCACCTTTCCAAAATCAAGACATTGAGAAATATTGTTCTAAAATCCACCTTGGTTTTCAACCTATGTTTTTCAATCTAAAATCTGAGCTGATTCTTCAACTCCTGTTCCCTAGAGATATGCCTTTTCGTTTCAAACCCTTCACGATTCTCACTTCTTCTCCCAGCTTCACAAGGCTATTCTCATTTCCTCCTGACCATAATATAAGAAGCACTGAAATATCTTTGCTTTATATTTGCCATATATATTTGCCATATTTGAGAAGAGAGAAGGAAGATGGACATCCATCTCTTCATTACAAAATTTGTGACCAAAAACTAGATTTTTCAATCATGTTAAAAATTCTCTGCAGAAGTGAGAGGACAGCATTTTTAAATGACTGAGTTTTAGAGGAGTTTCCATAATTTCACAGGTTTTTTGTTGTTGTTTTTTTTTTTTTAAAGGACAATACATAATTTGCCTATCCTAATAGTAATTTTGTGCTACCACAAGCACTGAAATTTATAGCTTGCTCTGAGAGAACTGAAAAAATGCAAGTCTGAGCACATTCCATTGATGCCACATACAACCATCTCTTAAGGCAAATGCTTACTGAAAAACAAAAAGCATCAGAGATTTTTCTTCTTGGGTCTGGAAACCAGGCGAGCTGTTTTGTAATGAAGAGTCATGTTAGACTCTGGGATCAGCCATACCTGCTGGGTAAAAATATCAGTACCTTGTCTGCACTGGCAATAGTGATGACAACTCTCTGAAAGGCAACCTTAAGAAACAATGATGTTGATGCTGTTGACTGATAACAGTTTGACACTGATGCTCCTCATTGATTTTGGTCAGAGGGGGATAGGATACTTGGGAAGGCAGTCTGCAAAATTCCCAATGCTTTAATGTGTATACAAAATACAGCCATTGAAACACAGCTGTGGGCTGCCAGCACTCGGAAAACTCGACCCTCTTTTAGTGCAGTGACTGAGAGAGATCACCATGGAGCAAGAGGAGTGCAGCAGTAACCAGCACGACCCAATACCTTTGGCAGGTTTCCCAAGGACTCCATGGGAGGGATGTACTCCTCTCCAGAGTTTCTCCTGCAGGACTCTAAATTCGCAAGCACCAACTTTTGTTAGTTTCCCCAAATTCACTCCTCTTCCCTTCCTGTACTTCCTATTTATTCAGAGGTACTTCCAAAATCCAGCAGGGTTTTCCTGCACCACGACAGCACTATGGCATCCTGTAGGCAGCCTGCTAAGCAGTCATTGAGGGAGGAAGATGCTGTGCTTAAGATCCTTAAAATGGTCACTGTTTCTGAGTGTGGTATATATATTGGCACCACCTGCTCTCCTGCTTTCAGCTAGGAGCTCTTGAAAAATGTTGTTAAGGAACTTGGAACTAAAGGACTGGAAATATCAGCTTGCTTCACATGCAGTTTTATGGCTTAGACCTGGATCTACAGCTACCATTGCTATCCAACCATTTTGAGGACTTCCAAAAAACTGCAACATGTCCTCTTAGTCCTTAAACAAAACTCAAATACACACGTCTGGTTGATTTGTCTCCAGTCCATCAGAGTATTTGAACTCACAACTAGATTTTGCTGAACATGCATATGTAACCATAAGACCTAAACTTTCCTACTAATGTACAAAGGTATCTGTTTTCATCACCTTTAAACATTCTGATCTTCAAATATGGAAATTTTTTTACCATACAAGGAAGAATGGATACGTGGAACTTTCTTCCATGATGCGTCCTTTAAAGTTCTGTGATGATTTTCCTAAGTAGAACCACATAAACTCAAATTTCATAGTCAAAAGAGGGCAGGTTGAACTTCATTACCAATTACAATACCTTTGATGACTCCATAGCAGACACAGATAAAATCAGGTTAGGGAAAACAAGTTCACATCTTTTGAACTGGGAAGAACATAACAATTACTTACTAAACAATTAAAAATTATTAATTATACCTCTGGATGTAGGCCTTGCAGGGCCTAAAGAATATGGGCTGCTTGCACTTGTATACGCTCATTAATCACAGTCTGTTACTGTAATTTTAATGAATGTTTATCTTATTTTCTTTGTGTAATCCAATTACTTTTGTTTTTTTAACCATCGTAAGGGATCTCTTTGTTTCCGGCATCCTGCCAATCAGCCCCCTTTAGATGTGAACAATTCAATTCATTATCATTAGGTTTCTCTTTTTAATCCCACTTCTGGGTGAACCATTGTAAGAAAATCTAGGAACAGAAGTCCTTGCTCAGCAGGGGGAATGAAATGTGTTCTAAACACCTGAGCAATTATGTGCAACAGTTCTCTAGAATGGTAGTCTAATGTCTTTCTAAACTTGTACCATATAAACAATTAGATCATCTGTCATTTCTGCTTTAGTATTAAATTAATCACAAATTGACTTTAGGATTGAGAAAAAAAATTAAACCGCCAGAGTGAACTAAGCATTTTGTGTTTGTTTATGTTTTAATTGGCACATTGCACTTGTCCAAATAATTTCTATGATGCAGATGCTATTACTACAATCCCAGTTGATTACATCAGCCCCTCTAGTAAAGACAGGAAAAATCAACCCACCAGATTAGCAGATTTAGTGAACAAGGTATTTCTAAAACCTGCAGAAGTTTTCATGAAATATACATATAATTATGCACCAAGAGGAAAAGACAACCAAATAAACCCCAGCCTGATATTTCTATTAAGAAATGTAGGATGGTGAGTACTTAATCATAAAGGCAACTATTCAAAAGCATAAATAAAATTACAAAATTATTTTAGTAAACCAGAGACTAGAGGAGCTGTTGGAGTAAACATGAGGCAATTGAGAAACAGAAGAGTATGATCAAGGTTTCTTTGTTAACGGAGATAAAGGAAGAAAAGAAAAGAAAAGCAGCACTACCAGCTTTGTAGTCTCAGACACTGGGAAGAGAACAGGCACTCTGCCAGGCTGCTAGACTAGATCCACTTCCCTGCCCTGATGATATGGCCACACAAGTTCTGGGGCTGTCTCTTGGCAGTGGCTCAGGGTTCTCAGCACTGTGCACCGTGGCTTAGGTGCTACTGGGCTTGTTCATGCATTCAAGAGGGCAGTGAGTATCACCCACTGACAGAGCAAAGGCCTGACAAGCTAAACAATGAAGGCAATAGCTGGTGGAAAAGCCAAGCTGGCTCTTCTTCTCAGGCTGATGAATGTTTTCCTTCAACACATTCTCTTTTCAAATCTTAAACACGTTTTCTGCTGAAAAGAAAGATTCTATTAAAAGTTTTATGGGACAAAAATACCAGTAATACCAGAAATTCTCCGCAGCACTGCAAGACAAAGCATTTCAGCCCATCAACCAGAGAGTCTTGAGCTGGAAATCATAATTTACTCTTGGCTTTAGGCTGAGACATTTTCTGAATGATACTGGCCAGCATTCTAACTGCTAGTGTGCCACCTGATGTAGCTTAAGTAGCTGTAATGTCCCTCTTGATAGATGGAGACATATATGGGGTTTATTACTCTGTTGTTTAGTCTCTTCCGAAAGAGCAAAGGGGGAAGGTTTGGAAATAACATGATGCCATTGCCTGGCAAAGACAATGGGCATTTACTCATTTGGATTGGAAGGCTGTAGAAGCCTTATCCATCTCAGTTTGCTTGACTTCTGCTACCCCTCAGAGACAACAAATCTGTTGACAGAGTGTTAAGTCTAGACAGCAGTTAACTAATCGGATGACAAGTAAAACAGTCTTCTAAAAACTTATTGGAGACAACTCTGGTAACAAGATATTGGCAGCTTGATGTTCAGTCTTGTGAACTGAGAGGTAGTTCTGCTTCAGAAGTTCTGGTGAACCCAGCTTCTTGACGGTCAGCATTTCACAAGATGTAGAGCTCACAAGTTTCCTGTTTTCATCATTGACTGTATTTTTTTCCAGTTCTTTATTCAAGTCTAGGAATATATCCACTTGACCAGGCAATTATTTTTCCTACTAGCAATACACTGTTGGTTTTTCAAAATGTACTTGACTCAACTCCTCTTATCTCTATTCTGTCTCAGGGAACATCAAATCACAAAATGGTGCTACTCATTCCTTTTTTTGCTTCAGTCAGAGGTAATTTATGCAAAGAGTGTCTCATGCCAGCTGTAGGTTATTCAGTCTACAGCTGAGGTGATGAGACAAAGACATTAACATTCTCCAGAATGCTCTTGTGAATTATTATTTTGTATTTTTCTTTGTAATAGCAAACCATCGAATTATGTTTTGCTACCTCATATATGGTATTAGAGAGTTTTCAGTGTGTCATGAAAGAGACCACATAGCTGAACCAAAAGAGGGCAGAGAATAATGCAGGATTCCCTCTGCCTCTGCCAGTCTTGTTTTTGACTCCTCGTCAGTTCATGTTTTGCTACCATGCAGGGAGCCAAGGGTAAGCTGGCTGTACTTACTGGTAGCAGGTTAGCAAGGGCACCTTTTGCATGAACACTGAAAAAGAACTAAGATGGTCTGGAGTCCTTGCTGGAAGATCGGAAGCAGTGAGACTGGGACACGTGACCCTGGAGTTTTCCTATGTCCAGCTGAAGAGACAAAGAAAAGGTTCCTAACCTGACGGCTTGGCTTATGTGCCACACTTTGGATTCATGTTTCTTGATCCATCTGACCAACTTTCCCATTCTGTGAAGCATAATGGTCAGTGCTTACCAGTCAGTTATGTGTACTAGTTGTTAACTCCATCCCTCAGCTGTCACTCAGGTCCCTTGTGTCACTCACGTCACTTTTTTGACCTGCCCTACTTGCCAGTATGTGCCAGCCATGGGCATGTTCTATGGTAAATGTGCCCAGCTGGACCTTTTCACCACTTCCTTCTTCTCTGGAGAGTGAGGAAAGATACTTCACTCTTGTTTTCTCTTAAAAAAAAAAAAGCAGAAAGTCTCATTAAGCTAACAGTTTCTTGTTGTCATCATATCATATATCCTATCCTATCATATCATATGCCATTTATCTGAGGACCTATTTTTCAAAACAATGCATGGGCCATGGTTATTTTTTTATCCAGACCTGCCATTTGTTCCTCTTGCAGAGTAAAAATTCTTTTGCATTTCACTGAGTAGAAAAGTAATTCAGTGGGAGATTCCTCATCAGGATGGATTATGCATGACAGGCAAATCAAAGGTAAGAGAGCAGATAGGAGAAAAAACACATTGGTGCTCCCATTGGATTAAGAAACAAGCCTTTGTGAAATATACCTGTTTTGGCAAAAAAAAAAAAAAAATAGGCAGGTGTTTTTGCAAACTATAACTTCTACTGATTATGGGAAATATTTAAGGAAAGGAACACACAAAGTGTTCCAAACACATCACACCCACTGATCCCAAGACTTCCATACTAAAACTAGAGTCAAGCCACAAAAATTATAAACAGGCTGATCAGGGAACTGTTCTGTGAGCATGACACTTTCGTAAGGATAAACAAGCCAAGGCAGAAAAGAGTTGATTGTTTCTCCCCAGATGCAGTAATGTGAATCTAGGAAAAAGAAATTGTCCCAACCACAACGGTGCAACAAAAGGTAAAAGCGTAAAAAAGAATTAGTTTTTATCACAGTTTTTTCAGTGAAGAAACAAAACGGAAGAAAAAACAAAGGAATCAAGACGTAGTTTTTGTTCGGCTCCCCTTTTTGGCCTGGTCTATCTGGTATTCTGGTATCAACATTCCCCTCTCAGGTTTCTCAAATATTAATTGTTTTTTTAACTTTTGAAGATAAATTTATTTTTGTCTTTCTCAGTGAGAGTAAAATTCTCTCCATCAGAAACCATATCTCATCCATTTCTTCCAAGTGTATCTTCCAAGGATATCTATAAAATTAAAAAAAGAACTCACCTCTTCCCTACAAACCTGAAGCTTACTGCCACAGGATGTTTTACATTTCAAAAGCCTGTGTGAGTTAAAATGCAGTCAGACAGCTTCATGGGAAAGGAGGTTCCTCAATTGCTATTAAATGCAGTAGCTCAGCTTTCCTCTGAAAGCTGGAAAGAGAAATGAGCAAGTTACTGCACACTTTGTCCTCTTTTACTTTCTTCTTCAGTACTTCTCCCAGATAATACTGGATGGGAGCTAGTGATGCGAATGAACAACTGAGCTGATCCAAATGAGCTGCTGTAATGCTAAGGTCTCAAAAAAAAATCAGTTGCGGTAAATATCATCTTGATATTGTCAGCAGATTGAATGCATTTTCCCTATTGGTGAGGGATTCTGAAACATAATGCCTTTTTTCTCTCAGTTCTTAGAGATATATTCAGGATAAGATTTCTGTTCCTGATATTGCAAGGCAAGATGGTTTGACTTACACTGGAAATAATAAGAATTTTTCTGAGTGACTTTCCTTCTTTACCTCCAGAGTGGGGCCCTTGAAAAAAAAATAGAAAAATAAAGGAAAATCATTCCCATGTCTTTAACAGCTTTATGACCTCACTAAAAGACAGAGTTACAGTAGTCTGAATGTCCTACATATTTTAAAAAACTACATATTTACATTCCTGAAGATGTTTTTTGTTAATTCTCTTTCCAATTCTGGGGAATTTATAATGGGTTTTGTAAGTTGTCAAAAATCTTGATTATGACAATGTTTTACTTCAAGATGTGTTTTAAAAATCACTCTATTTCCATGTTTTGTGGGGAGAGGAATATAAGAGGGGGAAAAAAATTTGACATTCATGAACTTGTTCAAATGTTTGAATCTTATACCATCTGTTCTTTAGCTTTTCCAAACTTCTTATTATACAAGATTTTCTGTGGTGCTTTACAGAAACAGCCGATCATGCAGTATTTGAAGACAGCAGCCAGCCCAATACTGACAGCCAGATGTGGTGTAATCTTGGCTGGGATTAATGGGATTTCAGAACAGTTCTTGACCTCACAGAAATCAGGTCAGGGAAGGCCAGGTGAAAACAAAAGAGGAGTCCTGCATAAAGAGAGTTGAAACGGCCTATTTGTGAAGGTAATTGCATGAAACCAGGGTTAGGAGGTAGCTGAGCAAAATAAGGCAGGACCAAAATAATACAGAACACGTGTGTATGAGTAGAGGTACAAGTAAGGGTACAAAAATGCATTAAGATTGCTTGAAAGTATTGACAAAGCAGTGGAAAAAGAACTGCCTAAAGCAGTATGTAAGAACCTTCACAAAGTCTTTGGGAAAAGTCCTCTTGCTAAAGACAATGTTGAACAAGTGGCATCACTGATGGAAAGAAGGGAAATAAATTACAAGTTTCACAGTGAGAAAAGGGTGAAATCAAGATGCCTCAATGTCCTGCCCAAAGATCAGCCCTGCTCATTTGTATTCTAATGATCTGGAAAAGGAGAGAAGCATGATACCACAAAGTTATTTCAGGTTTATCCTCACAATGATCTCTGAACTCAAATATTTGGAACAAGTTAATCAGGTAAAGTGATCAGGAAAAATGAACTAGAAAATTAAAATCAACCTTAATGAATAAAATACATTACAGAAACCTACTCTAATGTTAATGCATTCTTAATTAATTTTATCAGGTCAAGAAAAGATTCATTTTAGTTTGAGTGGCTCAAGAAGATCATAGCTCAAAGTTCAGCAGCATCAAAGTTAATCAACAAAATCCATGCATGTGAATGGCATCAGAAAATACCAAAAATTGTGGTGCTCTACTATACTCTGAAGATAGCATTCACCTATATCTACATGATCAACCTTATCATGTATGAAAGTAAAGATGTAGCAGAATTAGAGGTTAAAGAATTTTATACTGTTTCTTCAGATGTATCCTGCCTGAACTGGAGGAAAAAAAAATTAAAGGGCCATTGTGAATTTCAAGGCAATAATCTGCAATACAGGAATAGTAGTATTCAACCTTCAGAAAAAGCAGAAGGAAAAAAAGAAATGTGCTGAAAATGAAAACAGAAACAGAATGAAAATTCTCGTGAGAGTGAAACAGACAAAAAACAATGGGTGCCCATGAAAGAACAGCATGAAACATCTTTGGCTGACTTACAAGAAGTAACATTTTTTAAAATAAATGTATCTTTTATTGAAAAAAATTCCACTTCAATTAAAAAAAACAAACTAACCTGAATAATTCTGAAAGCAGTGACTGTACTTAACTCTTGTAAGGGATACAGAGCCATCTACAGCCAGCTAGCTGAGTGGGAAACAACATATACTACAGAAAAAAAGGAGAAACTTAGCTAAATTAATGTCTGAAGAGATACAATTTCATAAAATTAAGTCTACTTAGAGGAATTAGCACCATAAAAAATCTAACCAAAACCAAGTGAGTAGAAGCAGGTTTCTGGTCTAAATTAAAGACATGAAGTGGAAGGATACAACCAGAGAATTCTTAGAAAATGGAAGAAACAGTCATGAGAAACAAACAAAAATACTCTCAGATCTGAAAGTTTTAATATAACTCTAAACCTTTGAATCATTTCTACAAATAGAACCCAAAAATAAGAAACAACTTTGTAGAGCAGATGGGAACAAATGTTCCATGATCTGTTGTAGGTAGCTTTAGGGTAGAGAAGGGAAATGGATGATATTAAGGACTTGAAGCAGGAAATACAAACTGACTTCTTAAATGTAAAGAAGAAACAAAACAGAACAAATATCCTCAGAAAAATAAGACACACAGAAAACTAATCCAAAGAACAAGATGAGTCACTGAGACACAGTAGCAGAATGTAAAATTAAAATAAGAAATCACAAGCCCCAAAATACAGAAGATATCAAAGGAAAAAAATTATGGGTTTGGGAAATTTCCTAGGTTTTCTGACAAAATCAATCCTGTGTCACAGCTTTATCCAGCTCGCTATTTAGTTTAAGGAGCTGTTAAAAAATTTATTTTTTGAAGGGATGATGTGAATTTCCACATATTATGGAAAACAGTAAGTGCAAGGAATATAAAATTAAAGACTGCTTCGAGTTCTGGAGGTAAGATAAAGTTTCAGATTAGTTGGGCATCAAATACTAAAGCTTGAGAGTTAGTATGCATGGCAGACTATACAAGAATGTCAGTAATATCAAAAAAAAAACCCAAAAAGAAACCCAGATTCTAATCACATTTTATTCTTTAAGGAAACATCATGATCTTTATTCAATGCACTAATTATAAATAAGTTATAAAAATATAATGAGATTCATTTTTTCAGAGTCAGAATTATGCCCTGAAAATGAAAATAATACATGATGGATTGATTAAACATTTTGTAGATTTGTTACAACCATCAGAGAATTCAAAGACCGCAGAAGATGGTTCCATAACTAAGAGGAAGAATTTTTCAGTTACAAAAAGCTCACACTGTTCTTAAAAAAATACCAAGCACAGCCATATTGGTCATCAGGCCATATAAATGGGAATGGAGTAGGTAATAAATTAACTATAGCAATCTGTTTTTTCTTAAAAGACATACTAATGCACGTAGAGCACACTGTGGTTACACTCAAGTCAGAAGATATTTAGCAGGAAAAATAATAGTAGCTACTCTGCTTGCCCTCATGTAAGATCACATCCCTCTTGTTTTTTTATTTATTTATTAAGATCCTTCATAAATTTTGTGAGGGAGAACAGAAAACTACAGAAAACAGAAATCTTCATAATAATTGCAAGAAGCATTCTTTGAGTGAACTCAAAGCAAGCAGGGAAGACAGAATGGAAATGAAAATGGTTTCTACAACCAGCTGTCTGCCTGTTCTTTGTGTCTTTCTCCTGAGCAAGCAATTCAGAGATGAGTTGCAGCAGGCTCTGCCTTCTTTCCCTTTAGTCCCTGCTACATTATTTTCATCCCTTTAGAAGCCTGCTTGTTTGATCCTTGCTCTTTCCTGTGCTCTCCCAATCTCTCTGCAGGAGCTACATGCTCCCAGGTTCATGGGTTTTTTCCACCACACCCTGAGGTCTCCAAACCTTTCTGCCCCAGCATATTTATTTGGTCTCAAAGGAATTTGCCCTCCCTCCCTCCCTCCCTCCCAGGATTTCACTTGAGCCAGTCATCTAGAGGAGGGTAACAGAAATTGGAGATAAAATCTGCAGAAAGACTTTTCATTGCAGAACAACAGCAAAAATTTTCTGTGGTTACTTCAACATCTGTAGATGTCACTGGTTTTACAGTGTACTGTTCTGGCTGGCATTCAGAGCCAAGAAATCAAAACCAAACAATCTTTGTGGAGACTGGATAGACCACTACTGGGTTAGCCTTCAGGGTAAAAGCGTTGTGCATATATTTTGTAAAATAGATAAGAGAAAGTGGTGAAAATAGATAAAAGGAAGTGATGAAAATCAAACAGAGAAGAAAATATGATGACATGTTACCAGGTCAGTGGTGGGAGGTAGACTGAAATAAAGTTTCTTACCTTTAGGACAAGAAGCAAAATAAAGCAAGCAAGGAAAGCAAAAGAGAACAGAAAATCTTACACAAAGTTACATTTCTGAGTTATATAGGGAGTTTCTGTACTGGGGAATGGAGTTTCATCTTGCAGATTTCAGTTAACCAGAAAAACGAGACAGGGCTGTCTCCCTTTGTTTCTAATGGTTACTCCAAAGAAAGCAGTGAGGCAAGTTTTTCATTAAAAAACAAAGCAAATAAAGGACAGATTAATGCAAATAATGTAGTAAAGCATGCTTTTAAAGAATGGGTAGGGCTGGACATTCTTGGAAGAGGTAGAATAGCTATTACTAAAATAAATTTTCTCCCCAAACATTTTTTCAAATTTACTTCATTATTCATAAATGCATGTATATTTACAACCATGATAAAAGTTTGTCACACTCTTCTTGGAAGCTTCCTCTAGAAAGACAAGAAGCACAGTATTACTGAACTCAGTGACTTCATTGGTCCCAGACATCTCAAGAGTCAGGAAAGTGGGGCAGAAATTGTGTCCCTCCTTTGTTTCTTCCTCACTGGGTTTTTCTGTGCAGGTTCAAAAGTGTAGACGAAGAGGCTTTCACTAGTGTGAAGGTCAAACAGCAAGGAAATATTTTCCTTATAGGCAAATTCAGCTTGCTATCTAGGGTAATAGTTAATGTTTTGCTCTCCATTCCTCAACATAACCCCCAGTTGTGACTTTGATCTTCTGATCTTTGCCTGACACCAGTCTGTGGTTGTTTCTGTGAGAGTCTATTAATGTTCTCGCTGAAGTCAGTACAGGAAACCAAACCAAACCTAAGTGCTTCTATTTCCCTAATGACATGAAGCTTCTGACACGTAAAGCAATCACTTCTATCTATCAATTAATATTTTTCTTTGCATTACTTTGAGCCAGCTCCAACTCCTCGTTCTATTTCTAATAACAAAGTGGTCAGAAAAGGATGTAACATTACAGATCAAGTCACCTGAAATGAGCAGGCAACAAAGGCCTCTAAGCATACATTTCAAAGCTGTGCTAAATTGTTTTTGTATTCTTGTTGTAGGTGTTTCAAGGTTTTTGTTTTTACTAGTTATAGGTTTATACACACTTTGAATTTACTTTTGCACTTCTTACATCATCATGAGTATATTGAAGATGTAAAGGTTGTGTAAAATTATTTTGCTTCATCTTCTCTCTGATTTTACAGGTAATATCTGAGAGGTTTTTTCGGTTTGCTTTGCATATATACCCTTAGTGTGCTTTTCAGTCCTTTTACATAGACAATTCAAGAAAACATTAGATACAACTGAACCTAACAGCAAATTAATGTTTGCAAAACTTGAAGAAATTCTAGCAAAAAACCTCTTTACATGAACTATAATTTTCATATTTAAAAAAAATATGTCTTGGACATAGTGAATTTACAGTTCTTGTCTATACGCACAAGGAATTTTAACTTACAGGGACTTATTTTTGGCAGTACAAAGCACCTCTGGTTTGGGAAGATCTGACAGGTTTGGATCAGTTATTAAAGACAACAATACCTGCAGTGAAGTTAGAGCACTAAATGGCTCACTTTGTGATGCTGAGGAGCTCAGTTTGAGCTGTTAATTTCCAGCATTCTTCTAAGGACTCCTGGCCATGCTGTAAAACTGAAAGTTCAAAACCTATGTTCCACAAATTGAAAAAAAAGGAAATAAAAGAAACATTTAATGCATATTTTCTCTACCTTCAATGGTTTTTTTCCTTTTAATTTCCAATTTAGGGATTTTATATTTTTTCCCCAGTATCTACAGAACTTATTTATAATTTTAATTCAATTTCAAAGAGACCATTAATCTGTTTTGGTAATTAATTAGGAGGTACCTTGTTCCAAATTGTCATACATTTTA
Organism: Dicaeum eximium; assembly: GCA_013396995.1. Lineage (NCBI taxonomy): Eukaryota > Metazoa > Chordata > Aves > Passeriformes > Dicaeidae > Dicaeum > Dicaeum eximium. The sequence goes on along the minus strand of VWZP01008963.1, from coordinate 282,244 downwards.
GTTTCTGTACAATGTGTCTCTATCTCTCAGCATTCAAAAATAATTTTCCATTATGACCAAAAGGATTAACAGCAATGATCAAAAATCATTTGATGAAAAATTTTATATCTGAAATAAAGATCTTATTGTTATCCTGCATTCTTAGCTTACCACGACAAATTCTAGTGGTTCCTGGCTGATCAGACATTAAGTTAATTGCTGATAACATCTTTGTTAGATGTTGCAGGAATTTATGGCTATAGTTGCACAATATGGGAAGATTTAATATTTTCCCCACAATAAAAAAGCAAATACTATTTTAAATACAACGATGCATATGCACATATGTATGCATAGTTTTATAAATATTATATGCAATAGTAACTTCACTGATAACTTCATTCATATGAATAACTTCATACCACACTGCAGTTAAAAAGAGTCTTTGTGATTCAGAAGAATTTTGATAGATTAATTTTAGATGTTACATTCTTTTGCCTATTTTTTAAAAATTTTCCTAGGCTTTACTCAGGTTTGTAATTCTACCAAATACCATTGCAAGCAACAATAATAAGACAACTGTTAAACGACGAGTCCAAAAGAGGGAAACAATGTCTGGTGAAACAGTAAGATATTGCTTACTCTTGACTGACCTTTCCCTAATTGTGTGTACTTTACAAGTAAACCATGGGGACAAGGGAGGTAGGAAGGCCCCTCTTCTGCATCCTTACAAAATGAGTTTCTTTTTAAAGTGAAACAGCATTATTGATCAAAGCAAAGGGTAACACCATATGTAAAGAAGAAACAGCTGGCAGTCACCTTTCTGTCACTCACTTACACAGCTCCACACAGACCCACACTCATTAAAAACAGGTCGGATCAGATTCCAGGTTCACCCTGCAAAATTAATGACAACCTTGCAATAAAGTAACAGCATGAATTTGAGCCTTGTAATACAACGTGATTACTAGCGTTTTTATTAGCTGGGTTTGAGCAGCAGGCAGGGCCGGCTGGTATTTGACACACAAACAGGGATGTTACCAGGTGCGCTGCTCTAAAGTGTCACATCAAAGTCACAGCCCTGCTGGCTTGGTTTACACCTGAGCCAATTAGCTTGGGAGATCAGAAGAGGCTGAAAAAGAATATGTCTTCTTATTTTTGTGCTGGAGAGAGTCACTTGATCCCAAGTAAGACGATCCAAGGGGAACAATGGTAGATAAAGTATGGCAAAGGAGGAAGCGGGCACGAGGCAGGGGAATGGGTGAGAGGCTGTGATAAGAGAACTACCATCAAATAAAAAGCAAAGTGGAAAGTAAAAGTGCCATATGCCTGTCCCTCTCTCAGTGTGTTTGTCAGTCTTTTGTCTGCAACAAAGGGGCTAATTGAAGTGAAACAATCTCCAGCCTGTTTGCTGGCACATCAAATATGCTGTAAGATCTGCTGGTTCTTGCTTTTCCTGAATTATTGAAGAAGTATGACTTCTTGAGGAAAAAAAAAAAGAGTGGAGGGATCTTCAAAATACACTGTGTTTTGGGGGTGGTAGGGGAGAAGGATTTTGCTTTTTTAAGTGATCTCTTCTGTTGTTCCTAGATTTCATTTAGAATAATGTAATAAAAGGCCTGTACAAAAGATGGAAGAACTTCAAATGCAATGCTTACTGGGGTACTCCTATTACAAGTTAAGTGTCTGAGCCTGAACCTTCAGATACTTTGAAATGACTTTAGCATGACAATATCTGTCCTCTGTTTCTTCCTGAAGGAAAGCAGGTTGTCAGCTGTGAGTTTTGCCCTCTTTTAAATATGCAAACAATTTAAGAAAACAGAAATGAAAACAATTTCAAGGTTGCAAAATCAAAAAGTGTGATTTTTTTTGTTAACCAGCTTATTTGGCAGTGACATTCTCATTATATAAACATGAAAAGCAAACGCTGCTGTACATTAAGGCAGACATTAAAAATACAGGATTTAAATAAAAACTGACCTGGTTGAAGTTGAAAAGCTGAAATACTTGAAACAGGTGTTTGCAGATCCTGTGTTTTAGCATTCATTAAGTTATATCATATTTTTTTCCTAAATCACTCAGAAACAAAATTATAAAAAAGGCAGATATTTCCAGAACTATTTTCCATTGGAAGAATTGAGAAACTATTAATTAAATTAAATTTTATCTCTGTGGAGTGTGAATTGCAGGTGAATAACTTCACTTCCTCAAGAGATATCTACCAGAGCAGATCATCACATTTATTCCCAAAATGTCTTTCCAACACAGATTTTCAATATTTAATTATAGCTATTATTGAGACCAATTGAAGCAATCAGAATTCCAGATCAAGTGACTCTGCAAGGCAGGGCTGAGAAAGAAGTAAAGCAGCTTTTTCCTACCCCTCGATAAGAGGGACAGATGAATGTCTTTCACAAAGGGCAGATTTCTAGTTGGGCATCCTCTTTATCCTGCAGTGAGAGATGACTTGAAGGAGCTGAGGCCCAGAGCAGCCACGAGACAAGGGAATGCAGTGACTCCAGAGACTCACAGTGCTCTCAGCAGATACTCTCACTTTGCTCTCAGAGAGGGTGAGCCATTGGGCCAGTCCATGTCACACAGGGTACAGGGCAAAAAGCAGCAGCCTAGATACTGCTAATCACACAGAAAAACTGTGGAACTGACCTTCCCTATAGTATTTGTGGTTTCCAGACAAACATTTGCTAACCTCTCTCCACTCCTTCTTGAGTCACCTGAAGAACAACTGCAGCTCAGATTCCCTGAGAAGGGCATTGCCTACAGCTGATGCATGAGATTTGAATTCTTAAGCTCTCTGACTGCTGGAAAGGTTTATAAAAGATGGGTGCTTTTGCTATAGCCAGGACAGAGTGAATTACTGTGACTGTGATTATAGCTCAAAATTGCCTCATTTTGTGTATCCTTCATATGCTTTGGCTAGGGATATGTGGAATAGAAAACTCCACCAAGTCAGCTTCAAGCACCAGGAAAATTCTTGTCAGTATGTCACACCCCTAAAGTGACACAGGTAAGTCTTTACTTTCTCAGTCCTTGTGGGTGTGGGCTTCTCCACTATAGCCATAACAGTATGGAAGTTTAGGTACCACAGAGATTTGGTGACCCACTGGAACATATAAATGAGGGGGCTTTATAGTGTGTGTAGGAGCGCAATTGTTGCATTAACTTTAGTACAGAAAACTGACCCTCATCTTAATAGACCTGGAGCCTTCCCTGGAACGGTTCTGGTTCTTTCAGGGTTATTTCCCTCTTTAAGGATTTCTGTCAAAAACCTTTAGGATTCTGTCTGGATATGTTTTTGTTATGTTTTTGATATGTTTTGTTATGTAATGGCTAATTTCGAAGGCTAAATCTAAGTCATATTCTCTGGTGGCTCAAATTGCTTCCCTTATACAAATTGCAATGTGTAAGAAATGTGAATCACTCATTCTATTAATTTCAGAAAATTGATATTATTTTAATCAAGAGCTTTATAAATACCTCTAGTATATAGAGCTGATCCCATATATGTATGAAATCATCTTGCTTCTTTTTTTACTGCTTGCACTTTGTAAAGCACCTTATTCATTTGAAAATTCTTGATTAGAAGTCTTTGAAAATATTTTATTATGATCTTGACTCAAAGAAACTGGAAATACAATAAAAAAATGCAAGGTTCAATTTTTCTTCATGGATTTTTAAAGTGCATTTATTTTTTTTTAATTTATATTTTGCAAATATTTTGGTATTTCACTTGTCTCCCAACAAAATATTACTATCACATATGAATATGCACACTTGTGTTCTCTCCAGCAAGTTTTCATTCATTGGCCATAGTCATCCAAATATGACAGAGAAGTAGATTTGTTGGAGAGAATAACTCCTACAAGCCTTGTCAAAATAGATATTGTTAGACATTTATTATTGTCCCCACTGAAGAAAAGGCTCACGTGGAGAGAATCCACACAGAAGGAATCCAGTAAAAACTCCCACTGTGGGAAAACTTCAATCACATTTTCAATCAGAGGCTGCACCTTCTTAAATGCCAACTTCATCAATCTTTGCTATGAATCCATAAAAAATGAGTGTCCATGCTTTTTATGCACAGAGATCTAATTCCATACTTTTTTCCTTCTCCAGGCTGTTACTAAATTTCTCTTTGTTCTTTCAGATTTTTAAATTGCATATAGAAGAAAAGGGTGAGAGGAGATAGGAGTCATGGGGAACAACAAATTATGGAACAAAAGATCATGTCCTCCAAACGTACTTTAGAATTGGAACTGCAAAATCTTCACTGGTAAATGTAGAAGTTTTCAACAATTTGAAGTTTGTGATTATTTTAATCATTACCCAAAAACATCCAGGCAACTCCAAGAATATTTTTCTCACTTGTTTCAATTGTAATGAACAGTACTTTTATATAGAATGTAACTCTCCTTTCTGCAAACAGCCTACTCCATTCTACTGAAACAGTTTAATTTCTTTGCACAAAGACTAGTTTTTCTAGAGTTATTACCAGCATGTTAAAACTGAGTCTTTGCTGATTACTCAAAGTTATGATGTTTTAAATTACTTCACTTTATATGTACCAACATATGCTATAGAATATTTTTTCAATTGACAAAATATTATGTGCTTTGTGCTACAGCTCAAGTGCACTTTTTTCAATATCATCTAAATGAAGAGAGAATGTAAACAGCAAGAACAGGTTGGCTGGAGTCAGAACCCTCCCAACAAATCAATTAATGCTCCTCTACTCCCCTTAATGCTTTTAAATTAGATTAACAGAATGCTGACCCTCCTTTAATAAAGCCTGGTTTCGCCCTGTGGTGTGCATTTAGATACTAATATCAAAGAAACAAGTCTGACAAAGGGAGGATAAAACTTACCAGTAGGCCCTGGTTCCCTGCTATTAGGATAATTGCTCAGGCTGTAGAGTTGTTAAATTATGTTAAATATGCAGCCTTTTTTTTCTTTTGCTGACTGCACATGGGAAGAACTCAATGCCAGAAACTTTTGTGTATTCTCTGACTGTTCCATTTTAAAGAACTCAAAGTCAGAACTAAACAACAGACAGTGTCTTTTCAATATGAAGTAGTAGGAAGAAAAACAGTATATGCAGCCAGTTGTCTATTGTAACTATTTCTAAACTGCCATATTTCAAAGGACATCAAAAACTTCAGAAGCTGAAATAACATAAAGAAGACCCAGCAAAGAGCTGAAAAAAACCATCTGCAACGTGTATATATATATATATATTTGTGTGACTACAACGCTCATATTATGCACAACATAAAGCATAATGGATTAAATTTCTGAAAACAATATGCTGAGGTTTGAAAAAAGCATAGAAGTGCCAAGTCCAGGAACTCAAGACTTGTGTATTGCTAACACTGTTTCATAATCTCCTCAACCACGTAGATAAAGCAGTAATTTCTTTACCTGCTTTGTGATTGCAGATTCCAAAAGCTTTTCCCTCGAAACATTCTTCCAGCACAAATTGGGACTTTGTTCACTGAACTGAACTTGTGCCCATATCATACTGGAGTTTTGCCACAATCTTTCTATGGAGTTTTTTTTCCTTGGTACAAACATTCTCTCTAGTGTTGACTTATTTATGGTGATCAGGAGGTTTTGGTGAAAAATCCATCCTCTCAAACTATTTGCAGAAAGGACTAGGGAGAATGTAAAAATTCTAGCCACAAGCTTCTTCTCATGTTGTCAAAAATATAGTAAATAAGCTAAGTGATATTTTTCATTTGTAACTTAGAGTGAAGGGTGATGATAAGCTATACAGTCCAGACTTATGTATACAGAAAGATTTGGAGGTTTGCTCAATGTTCTTTTCTTGGTTGGAGATCTAGTTTACATGGAGAAATGAGCCTTTCACATGAAAAATCAAGACAGGGGAAAAAATGTATTGGTGAAAATGAAGCTCTGCATGCTCAACTTAAGTTGGTGGGTTTTTCACATCACTGAAAAGACAGTTCAAAATGGAGGCTTTAAACAGATCTTTCTATCCACTTTCACACACCTTTAAAAATAACTGACTGGTAGGAAGCCCCAAGCTATTTGTCATACTAAAGAGGCTGATGAAAGGGACCACAAAGAAGTGGAGCTCCCCCAGATTCCTCTAATGGCTCTCAGAGAGTTCCCTGCTATTAACACTAATACTGGCTGCCTGCTGAGATAAAGATATGGGACCATTAACCCCATATACTCCCAGCCTGGATTCCTCTTACCAAACTTTGAATGTTTAGTGACTGGGTCTCAGTCAGGAATCTCATCAATCATGCTTCCCCTACAGTCAGTAGATAGACATGCTTACTATTCTGAAAATTAATGACATCTTAAGTGAGCTCAAACACTGCTGGAAGACTGAGTCCAGTCTCTTCTCCCTGAGCCAGGGGAGCCAAGGACCTTGAGCTGTGTTCATTGCTGTAGACAGGACTCTGCCTCATTCTGCCACCTCAGGAATACACCAGGCTGCAGCCTCTGGTGCCTTCTGCAGCTGTCTTCTTCTTTGCTCACTTCAACATGAGTTTTCCTTCTCTCTGAAGCTTCATACATCCTCCCACACTAGAAGTTTCTCTATGATCAAAGTATCACCTGTTCTTCACAAAGGTGTCCCTTATTGCCATTTTAGTGCAACTTTATTTTCCCCTTTGGAAGCATTTTCAGTCACATGCATAGCCCTTCAGATCAGCATTGACTGCTCCCTGCTGGGTGCTGCTGTCAGCCCCCCAGAGAGCACCTTGCCTGAACCTTCTGCATTGCTCTTTGGGGGCTTCAGGCTATCTCCACTGACTAGGTTTGAGGACTTCCAGGAAAGTTTAACTGCTGAGCGTGACATGCTGGGCTGTTCTATTAATTATTTGGCTCCTTCCTCTCTGTGCAGAGTTTAGAGAAACATGTTGTCCATTTCTGAATTCATGACCACATAATTTAAGACTGTTTCCTCATACTGCCTGTGGCATATCCATATTTGCATACCCTGACCACAGATCTATTCGGTCCTTGCACTAGGAGCTATGACCTGCTAAGTTAACTGGATGATGATAGTCAGAGCTGTTCTCAAAAGAAGTACAATGAGAGAATTATTCCAGTGGAATATGTCAGACAGCATCTCAATAAGCATTCTGCATTTCCTCCTTAAGCAATTTATGAAAGATGTTGAAAAGATGCAATGTTGGATAGATTTTAAAGTCATACATAAACTTATTGTCATCAGGCTCTGACACCAGCACTTGGGAGGATTTTCTGTCCCTTACTCTGAGCTAAGAGTAAAGTAATCCTCACTTGTAGAATGGTATCAGACCATATCAGTAATTATTTAGGATCTCTCAGAAGATAAATGGCATGCATTCAGGTGCGCTATGGGAGAAAAAAAAGAAAGAATTCCCACTTGCATATTCTGATGCAATATCTTAGCCCTATTTTTAAAATTGTTGGAAAACCAACCCTAAGCAAAAGATTTATCTATTCCACTTTTTTAGCTACAAAGACTAACAGCGAAGATGAATTTTAACATTCTCCTGACATCCTTGAATCCTGGTCTTCCCTTTAGGGTTTTCTGTGTTACAGAGTGAAATGTGGTTAACACAGTCACTAATGCACTTGACTTCCTTATTCCCCTCTGGAACATATTTTACTTCAACAGATGTTTTCAAAATAATTAAATGGTGGTGAGCATGCATTATTGACAATGTCTGATGCCACACTAATGCACTCCACGTTTAAACATTTGTCACCAGCAGAACTGTGTGTTCAGGAATGTTGTGCTCTTTATAAATAACTTCTGTAAAGTATCTGGATTGTAAATGGGAAAAAATAGAGAAATTCTGATATCTGCTAAATATTAATATAGCATGACTGCAACCACCAGTCTGTAGCCATGGTAACTGAAGTTTGGCTGTTATCATTTATATGTTGCTCTTTAAAGTAGAAGGCAAAGCACCTCCAAGATCCTGTCTTCAGCCACTACGAATGAAAGTATTTAGAGCTAGAATTGTGAAAGAAAAAGGATGTTTTTGCGAAAAATTATGCAATGGTTGCTAAAATTTTATGAATATTCTGCTAAATATTGATGGAAAAATATAGGGTTGATATTAATTAAATGGTATTAGATCTTGTCTAGAAACATTTACAATCAAAATAATGATGTTTTTTCTTTTTATTTACATATACAAGAAAGAAAAGGAAAATTAAAATTATCTAGCCTTTGCCATTATGTTATTAGTTTCTCTAAAAACTGAGAAAATATCATTACCATGCTGTAACAAAATTATATTAGGTTTCCAAGCTAAAATAAAGTTAAACTTTTTCTCTTATTAGGATTTAATGATATTATTATAATTAAGCTTCTCATTAATTTTTTCATGCTTTCTATTGAGTTACTGTCCCCTGCAGATTTGGAATGAAATGATCATATAATTACAGCAGTCCATTTTTAAATGAGGATATTTGGAATGTAGGTTTGCACCTAGGGCTTTCTGAAATTATAAATCCTGAGTAGAATTACAAGAGTAATTCTCTTTTGTTGAACCTCATAATTAGAAAGAAGTGGAGAAAGAATGTTAAACTTAGAAATGATGGATAAAAGTGTCTGGTGCCCAAATAGAAGCACAATGAGAGTGAATATACATTTGTAGATATGCACAGGAACATTAAGCACAACTAGTAATGATACTTGCTGCTTTTAATATTGCAAAAGCTAAACACTCAAAATTATCTAATCTTCCCATCCCAATCATGTCCATAAGTGAAACTCTTAAGCTACAATATACTTGGTCTTTTTAATTTTTTCTAGTGGTTCTTGCAGGTATGATTCTGCTGCAGTTAATATGTGAGAAGAGAACAATGTTTTAAAAGTAAGACCCCAAAGAAAGAAAGTAGGAGTATTTGTCAATAGTTATTATGTAAGGCTAATAGACAACAAATACATTTTTCTGTTAGGCATATATATATTAAAGTACTGTTCCCCTGTATAGACACATTATAAGTCACTCAGAAACAGAAGAAATTAAAACTTAAGCACTTGGACAAGGTAAATTAACTCTATATTCTGTCTCAGATGACAGTAAGAGTAAGAAAAAACTCTAAATAATTTTTTTCCTGAAAAACTACAGAAAACAAAGGGAAATATCAATTCTCTTAACTTAAAATAGTGCCTTTTTATGACACTCCTGAAGAAAACAGTGTTGGAAGAATGAGTTCAAAGCATCATCATACTAACAACTAACATAGTAGACTAATGATTCTTAATTAAAAAGTAGTCTATATTAAATTCACACAGGCCATATTAGACTTCAGTCAGAACCTAGATCATATAGAAACTTATGGAAAAATAATGATTAATATAAGCTGATACAGAAAAGGTCTTTAAAATTACAGGAGTACAAGTCACCACTTTCTTTTCCAATCACCTCTGAAAATATCAACAGTGTTCAGGTTGATTTCAAAAGAAAATTCAAAGAAGATTCTTTCCCTAAGAGACAGATTTAGTCAGCTCAAGTTCATTCCTAAAATAAAAAGTAGTGAAAACAATAAGGAAACAGAGAATATGCAGGAACAGCTTAAAACAGCCATGAAGGAATTAGGACAAAACACCACTGCAGTGTCTGAAAATGAATGAAAATAACACTATTAATCACTAGGTCTTTGAAGAGGAACTGGAAGTAAATATACAACTTACGAACAATATAAAAATACTGAATGTGAAATAGTATCTGAGGAGGAGGAATGTTCATTGTATTATGATTGTGCCTCACATCTTCTCAATGAGCAAGAGTTAAAGTATTTGTGGGTTTGTTTCACCTCAATGAGTGACAGAATTAGACAGTCATAGGCATGGAATGTGATCTGTGTATAGCAAACTTAAATGCATTTCAGGTTTAGAGTTCAGAAAACTTACCAGTTGCACGTCAAAGGTTTCAAAATTTGTGCCAAAGTTTGGAAATGCAAAGAATAGAAAACATTCACACACACAATTTAATAAAAGGCACAAAGTACTTTCCAACTTTCTCATCAAAAAGTCCTTTCTTCAGACAGAAGACTCCAGGTCAATTTTCTATGTCAAGCTATCCTTCTTAGTGGGAGGAAAAGGTTATTTCTGTCATTCAGTTCTAAATGTGACAAAATACACCAAGTCCCAAAAGAGAAAAAGGAGAGTAGGCACCAGGAATATGTGTTTTTGTTGACATGTTCAGAACACAGGGAAGCTGAGCAGTCAGAGGGATGCCTTTCACTGAGCAGGTCAGTGATACACCTGATTTGCTGTGCCCTGGCTCACTTCACTGGGCTGGGTCGTTGTGAATTCAGGTTCAGGCAGAGCAGATTCAAGCAGCATCAGAGACCTGGTGTCCTTTGACACAGCAGGTCTCTAGATTAGGTGACACAATAAGAATCAGATGGAGAAGTCCCCAAAACATTACAAGGAAAGAAAAAGTGTGCAGAAGAGTCTTAACAGTTTTTCAGGCGAGTTCAGTGATGGAGGAGATGCCTTAAAAACATTGAGCAATAGTGTCATAAACAAAAAGGCAGGTGCCATAATGAAGCAGAAACCCATCAATTTTCCCTTTTCCTTTGATTTTTACCTCTTTATAAAAACTCATGAACAGCAGTAAAAATAAACAAAAAAAACCCCAAATAGAAATAGATTAAAAAATATTGAGAATTCATCTTACCATAACAAGCTATTTTTCATTTGCACTTTCTGATCCCACACTCCTGGTTTTATGAGAGAAAATCCCAATACAGCAGGAAGGTTACACACATTATAGATCTCCTTATATTATTTTTTTTCCATTTCATATTCTAATCTTTTTCTTCTGTCATGCCTTTAGTATGGTTTTATTAACAACTGGGGTAGGACTTCTAAGCATATATTAATAGAATGAAGAATTTCAAGTGCGTGTTAGGTTCTTCACTCTTCAAGTCCATAAATGATGATGAATTGATAAATTGATAAAAAAATCAGTGTTGCAATTCCAGGTGTATGAGAGATATGTAGAGACACAATGGTGGAGATGGAAAAGTGTCAAATCCTATACAACAGGTTATAACTCCTATTCTAGTAGAGTTATATGGGAATGGTTTCCAGTGAGAGTTACACTTCTTCCTGAGGCTATATAGACTGTGATTTTATTTGCTTCTCTGTGTCAGAAGTAAAGGATATTTGTATTTGCATATTATAATGCACATTTTCTTCTTTTTTTTTAATTTTATTTTAGGCTTTCATTGCAATGTTGATTTAAGGTAGTCAAACTCCATTTATGAATAAAGCAATAATGCTTCTTTATTCAACAAAGAGCAGGAGATCTTTTTATAAAGAAAAATTAATTTCATAAGGAAAAGACTAAAAGATGGGTCAGTAAATAAAAACACTGTGTTTCTCTTGAATTCTTTGTTCTTATATCTTAATCATATCCAGCATAGCACACAGTTTTTTTCCTACTGGTTTGTAAAGTAGGCTTATAATTAATTTATAAGCACTTCTAATTAGTAGAGACAAGTAAGCATTGAAAACCCCACATGATGAGAAGGCTCCCCTTTAAAAACCTCCAAGTTCTCCAACATAGTGCTCTAGTACAAGCTAATTAAAATCACAGTCCACTTGAAAGTTGTGGATAAAAATAAAACAGTGACAAATGCTAGAAACAAAATGTTAGATAATTAGTTTCTGAATTTTGCCAGACCTCAGAGCATCAGAGATATTTCTGATGTATTGCACAAGATCTGGAAGTTTGGTCTCACCCCTGCTCCTGCTGACCCCAGTGCGATTCCTCTCTGTTGTTGGCTGCAGCACATGGCTGGGCTGGACCCCTCTGGAGTGCTGGGCTGGTTTCCCCAGCCAAGGGGGCTGGAGGGCAGGGGCACATCCACCTGCTGAAAGCAGCAGGGCTGTTGATGTGTTACAGACCTGCTGAGCAGTCCTGCACTGAGCAACCCCTTCACCTCTGGCCGTGTGGGTGCCAGAACCGGCGCGCGCCACTGAGAACAAAGGCAGCTGGCATTTGTCAGCCAGGGAAGTTCGGGGTGGGTGAGAAAGAACTGTTCAGCTCCAAGTGAAGACATCCCCACCTTGGTGCTGATGGCTAAAATGCTGATCATCTGTCACATGGCTGAGGGAAAACTTTCTCAGCAGCATTGACCCGTTAGCGCTGGTGTAAGAGGAGGCAGAATTGGTGCTAAGCAGGCAGAGTAAACCAACTGCTCTAAACGTGAACAGCGTGGAAAGGAAGAAAGGGACAGCAAGAACAACGAGGGATACTGAACTAACTGGCAGTGGACAATGTTATGTCATCCCAGTCAACTTACTAAGGCATCCTAAATACAATGAGCTGCTAATATGAGGTGTAAATACAAATACACATACGATGTCATTGTTCGGTTTGCCTTTCTGCATTAGTTTTAAACTCTGCGATGCCTTCATGTGACATGCTCAGGTGTTGGAGGGTTTTTCCTCCATGACAAAAAAAATCTTTTAATGTTTGCATTTTTATGGATGGATGCTTAGATTCTGGCACTATCAAGAAGGTTTTGGAGATGGGGCTTTTAGGAAGCACTTATGAAAAATTTTACAATAATTGACAACCTTTACACACAAAAACCCGCTTTAATTTTTACCTAATTTGTTACTATTTCACATTTCTCAGACATTTTCAGTGGTATCTAATGTTCTCAGTCTCAACAGTATAAAGGTAATCTCCATGGTTTACACCCCATAAATAATCCAGGAAAATACCAGGTTTTGGATGTTTATAACTCTGATTTATAAAATTTCCTTTTTTTTCTTTTTTTTCTGTGCTTTTTTTTTATTGTTTAGTAGTACCAGCAGATGATGTCTTTTTGAAGAAAGTTCAAGTGAGGCCCCAGCAAAAATTCTGATAAACCCTCCTCATGAAAAGAAAAATATTTTTCAGATTTGCTTGACCTTTTCCTGGCTCCTGGAGGAGTAAAAGTACTAATGATGATATAGAATAAAAAGTTCAGATTTTCTTTCCAGGGCAGCATACCTGTCTTTCAAGTTAACATAAGGGCTGCAATAAAGTCATTATAAATGTGTGTGTGTGTGCGTGCGTGTGTGTGTGTGTGTGTGAATATATTAGATGTCAGTTAATAGTTTTTACGCCAATTCTAATAATAATGACAAAGTTCTTTAGAAACATGCTTACAGTAAAGGAATGTGATCTATGAGAAGTGTTTTCCTATTTTTTGTGATGTCAAGCAACTTTCACAACCGGACTGTGGTTGAGGTTTAGGTATTCATGTAAGGGTAAGAAGATGAGATTCCCTTTTCACTCAATATTATTAGCCAAGCCAGATGGCTACACACACTGTGGGGCTACCACTCTCACAAAGTAGTTTAAGAGGTTTGACCATTACATGGAACACCATCATAACAAACCCAAATACACACTAGTGTGTTCCATCGGGGTATTCATAGAATCAGAAAATGGTTTGATGTGGAAGGGACCATAAAGATCATCTAGTTACAATCCCACTGCCATGGGCAGGGACATTTTCCACTACACCAGGTTGCACAAAGCCCCATCCAGTGGAGTGGCCCTGAACATTTCCAGGGACGAGATATCCACAACTTCTCTACAGCAACCTTAGGTCTTTCACAGATTCTTTATTTTCTGAATGTAATAATGTCACTTGGCCATGAAAAATACTTTCTTATGGAGGAAGTAAATAGTTTTATTTCTGTTTGGTTGACAGGTAGGAGTTTTGTTGATCTAAAAGAGAATTCAGCTAAACTAACAAAAGGATCTCATGGATATTTTCACTCATTTTAAACCAGACATATATTTGTTTCCAAGTCACTTCTTGAACAACCATATCAATACTGAAAAAAAACCCAAAAAATATTAGTACTGTCTTCTTATTAGTCACCTATCTATTTGTAAAATCACACTTTTAGATTAAGTCTTAGAGGTTCCTATTTATACAATTTCCACTAGTAAAGAAAGATGCCAAAAATACCTCTTCTCTAATAGAAAACTAGGTGACCTTCTTTGTGGCAAATTCTTTATTCTGTTTTGGATATCTAATCTCCTGAGATAGTCTTCTCAGTACTCTTATCCTTTGATCATCATCTGCCCAAGCAGAAACCAGTGCAGCTGTACTGAAATAAATTTAAAGATTTATTTTATTTCCTTGAGAACTGATAATTGTGCTAGCACTCATGGTGGTTTATCATGCTTCCTGCAATGATCATCTTGAGATTGAAACACATTCATAGTCAGTATTTAAACTTGAAAAAGAGTTTTACAGATTTTTTTCCTTATTTTCCTAAATTATGGATGGTAAAGCACTTATGAAAACCCACAGTCTTTATCTAACTGGTTTACAAAGCCAACCACACTATTTTTAAGCTATGAAAATGCTTAAATTAAGTTATTTTTAAGCAGTCTATTAGAAAGGAAAGTCATCTCCAGGTTTCAGTTCTTAAAAGGTTATTCTCCCAATACGTGCACAAAGCTTTTCTTACTATAATCATCACTACAGTCCCCATGATAAAACCAAAACACAGAACTCAATTTCTAAAATGTTAAACAATTAGGGAAAGTACTTACTTAATTCATACAATGCTGTCTATAGAAATAGAATGGATCTTCACCATTAGCTTCAGAAGAAAGAAGGCTAGTACTGCACTGATTTGGCAACCGACTTTTTATCATAGTTGAAACAACAAAGTATGTTTCCTAATTCAGTGTGTTAGGTGTGTCTTTTGTAGCTGCTTTACGATATTGTATAGCATTCCTAAAGCTATGTTATCTAGTCATCATCCATGGGGAAGTCATAGGTACAAGAGAAAAATAAATACATTTCCTCTTCTTCCTCCTATTCAGAGAAGAAGAAATTATGAGACAATGTGAAAAATGTGAGAAGCACTGCATAATATGCCTCCTAAAGAACTGCAGCAAAGAATCCCAAACTGAGCATCTTGGGATTTGCTCTCCTTGCTGTATTGGTAAAGGGGCATTGATTGAGAGCATTTTTCTGGCTGTCTCTGCCATTTTAAAAGCAAAACTTCCTACAGTTCAATTATCTGCAATAGCATCCCATGATATCAGTGAGAATTAAATTGCCATTGTTCCTGCCAAACAACCGCTTTTCTTGTAAACTGGCGGAAAGGCCCTTTAATGAGCATTTATGAGCCCATCCGCCGGAGCGATCCCTTTCCCTGGAGCGGCGAGGCTGCCAGGGAGGGCTCCCCGAGAGGCGTTCTACCTGAGTGCACTTTGCCAGATTGATGAGCCTCCTTCCGACAGCTGACTTTTTATGTAGAGAATTTGTTTGGCATGCGCAAGCTGCTTACATCAATATATTATTAAAAGGGGAGGAGGGAAGGGGCTGCGGACACTAACTTGTAGCCGTGCTGCAGCTTTTCTAGCTGGGTTTCTGCGTAAATGTATACATCTTTTAATCTTGCGTTTCTTCTTTATTTTTTTTCCCCCCGGAGAAGCCATTTAGCAGTGCAGTGGCATTTCTCCACTTCCCTAGCACACATTTGCTCCTCGGCAGCTGCCGCGCCCCTCTCATTCTAGGCAGCCCTTTTTTCCCCCTAAATTCTCAATGGTCCTTAGTACAAACATGAATAGAAAGGTTACTCAGCGGGTTTGCATAGTAAACACAAATGGATATTGTTCTTGACATCTTGTGAACTTGTCTCTCTCCCTTGTATCTTGAGAGAACATAGGACCTTCTGGGCCTGTACGAGCCTTGCTGCATTTTTAATGATAGTCCCTGAAATGCAGGGGAGAAAGATGTTGTCACCTCGGCATATTTTATCCCTGATCAAACATTAGTTGGCAGCTGTTCTAAACTTGTAACGCTGTCTCATCTATGCCGGCTGCTGGTTTGGTGGCAAGAGTGCAAAATCTCACCCAGCTTCCTTTTCACATCTCTCTCTAGCCCCCTTACCTATGCCTTGGAGCCCTGCTCTCCTCTCTAGCAACACAAAATCATGCCCAGCAAGTTCCAATGCACAGAGGCAGGAGTTAGCAAGGAGACCATACATTTTATGGAAAAATACTTAGCAAAATCAAGGTAAACATGCCAAGATATTAAAACATTTATGAATAGTGAATGTATTTTCATATGCAGGGATAGCAGCAGACATTAAGACAGGTTCAGGGTATTACATATAAGCATTTGATTTTTGGTTTTGTTTTTTTCTCCCCTGGCTGGTCCATATGGTCTAAATATTGTTATTTTAGCTCTTGGGGAGGGGGAGGTTTTTTTTTTTCATTTGTTTGTTTGTTTGTCTCTTTCTTTCTTTCTTTCTTTCTTTCTTTCTTTCTTTCTTTCTTTCTTTCTTTCTTTCTTTCTTTCTTTCTTTCTTTTGTAAGAGCATAATAGTTGTTTTTGAAACAGTGCTCACTGCTAAGGAACGTGAAGGATTCTGGCAGGTGTTTACAATCTTCTATTAAAAAATAATTGCTTAAGCCATCACCATCACTGCAGACTGACAAAGTTATTTTGATGGTTTTGAAAAAATGTAATTTCTGTTTTGCCAGTGATTTTTCATGATCTGAAGGACGTCATTATTAAGCTGGAGCCACATAATTTGAAAGTGTTGCTTGTTAATATTTGCGTGTCATTCAGCAATTCTGCACTTAGAGGGAGAAGATGAATGCTTTTTTAAATGGTATTTCTCAAGTCAGTGTAAGAAGTAGGATTTATGGAAGCAATCTTTAATCCTCTCGTTACGATTCTAGATTAGAAAAGGGAATATAAAAACTCAGAAATTCCATTTAATATATATGACATTGACAAAGAATTATATAACACAGCTTTTCCATTTGAAGCCCCTTTAGCACATAATTATGCTTTTTTTTTTCCTTGATCCCAAACAAGTAGCACTTGTTCTGCTGTTAGAGACCTTGCTTCATTATCATTTTTGGACATGCCCAAGTGGCTTTTGAGCATTACACCTACATCTTCTACAGCATGTTACCAGTGAGCACTGATTACAATTAGTAAATGTCTGTTTTAACAAATTAAATGCAACTGTTTTTCTATGTGGCCAATGGACATAGGTTCATTTTTTATTTAAGAGTATTCAATACACATGAGATTGCTGAAGACACCTTAAAGACCCTGATACAATTGTAATCTTCTTTCTAAAAATATCAAGATGTTGTAGAAAAATAATTTTCCTGCATAGGCCAATGAAATGTTATGCAAGTTTAGAAATCCAGGAAGGATACTCTGAGATTATGAATTGCTTTGGTCAAAATTTAAATAATTTTGGGTATTATGTTCTTTTCTCCTTACTGCATTGGGGAGGAGGTGGTGGGATGGGGGAAAGACTTTGCAGCACTTGAAAAGGTAAAGAAGGGCAACAAGGCTAATCCAGGATTAAAGAAAATGAGCTCTGAGGACAGTCAGAGATATCTTTAAACCATATGGCCCAGAGGGAAGATATTTAAAGTGGGGATCTCTTGGAAGGGTACACACTGCCAATACTCAGGTTATTTTTTTCTGGATTTGTACATAGACAAGACACATATAAATGCAAATAAGAAAAAGGTAGTTAAGGAGATCACAAAAATCTAGTATACCTGAGATCCCAAATACTGCACTGCAAAATAAACTGTAGTATGGTGCTCAAAAAAGGTCTTTGCTGAAGAAAGCCAGGCCAGAGCTATAAAAATCTGACAAACAAGCACTGCCTCTGACTTGTTTCTCAAATACTGTGAAATCATCATGGTTTTATTTACAAGATCATGGCAAAATCTTCTTACAAGACACTGTAGACAGAAAGCTGATTTTCACTCCGAAAGGAAGGATGTTATAAATCAATTGCAAATAGCATCTAACGTGACTTAATTAGCAACTCTATTATGAAAATATTTTTTCCCCTAATGAACTTTTGTTTTCTAACAAACAAGTACTCACTGTTTTGTCCATACTCTGTTTCATCTCTGCTCTCTTTCACTAAAACAATAATGCCAGCTACAAGAAAACCTTGCATGAATACTGTTTTCCCAGGCTTTCCAAGCATATTACCAGAGAAATGTCAAGGAAAGTGCCATTTCTGAGTTTAGAGCTGCAAAGGTCCTTTTCAGGGAAAGGGAATAAGAATCAGAGGAGTTTGTGAGATCTCCTTTCACATACTGTATGATTACTTGCAGTGGAACAGCAAGAAGAGAAAAAAGAAGCCTTCTCTATACAGTGTCAGAAAATAAAGGGAATCCAAGATGAGCTAACAGACTGTTTTGTCACAGAATTTTTGAATAAAGTGAAGTCATGTGAACTTGAACAGTTAACAGATGGATTAGAGACCCAATTGTCTGTGGTACTGTATATGAACTCCAACAAAGTTGCTGTGAAAGAGGCAGATTGTGCCCCAGCAGATCTGCCTCGAGCCTGGCAAAATGGGTCACTGGTTTTTATTGGAGCCCTGGGACACAGGGCTTGTTGGCACAGTACTTGTTGCTCTAGTGGTAATGTTGGTGATAATAAAACAAGTTTTTGAAAAGCTCTTCAAAAGACTCTGTTTCCCATTGATTGGCTGATTTCAGACTGATTACAGCAGAAACATTTCATAGAGAAGGTTTGAATAAGATGAGGTTACAACCCAATTCAGTCAGGTCTCATGCCTGCTCATCCATTTGACTCCTCAGAAGCCTGAGTGGTAGCCTGATGAACGATCTGTAGCCTAAATTCCCAGGGCCTTCAGCTCCTACACATCTTGGTAAGTGATTTCATGTCACAGTATTTCAAAAATTTCCAGAACTACCAAGCAGATGGCACTGGGACTCTCAGAATTCTTCTTCATCACTACTACTTTTCCAAGTTGTGTAAAACACTCAGAAAATAAATTCCAGGTTTGGAAAGGTAGCTCTTCACATGAACAGTCATGAAAAACTACTCATACATGAGAACCTGGTTTGTGTAAATCAGCCTACAAGAAATTTTAGGAAAAAAACCCCAAAACCCATTTGTTTCAAAGCTACTGAAATGTTCTGCTTTAATATTTTGACATAACTAGGCAGCTGAGGGCAATTAACAAGCATCTGAATTTAAACAAGATTTGGAATTCAGACTGAAATAGGAATGTCAGTACTAAAATAAATAAATCAAACACCTTTTTTTTTTGTTACAATTAAGTAACTTCATGAAAATTCTCAGGTATTTAGACTATTAATTTTTAAGTTTTACATAGACATAGTACTGTACACATCTTCAACTGGCTAACATGCCACAAATGAACAAACCCCACTCTCAGTGGGGTAGGCAGAGTGGCTGGACAGTTTTGCTGCAGGGTTTGGCCATGCTGGAGGTCAGACACACTCTGGACTTGACAGCGACACAGCTGATGGCGTGCCAGAGCCAGGGACTAGCTACAGCAACCTCAGAACTCCCTTCCTTGGTTGGGTCCTGCCAATAAACACTACAGTCCTAAAAAATACATGGACACTTTTTCTAACAAAGGCCAAGGGCATATTTTAGATTTTTTGTTGCCTCTTTTGCAGGGAAATAAAAATACAGGCCATAAAAATAAAAACAGGTGTAGGTTTTTGTAAACACCACTGCAAGCAGTCACTCAATGACCAGAATTATCTCCCTATTTTTTCATATCTTCAAATCAAAGCTGTCTACTTTGCTGGAACCTGTGCATTCAGTATGGGGCAGCTCTGTCAGAAAACAACACCCTACAATAAAAGCAGAGCAGACTAGAAATTCCACTGCTTCTGGCTTCAAACCTGGTGAGTTTGAAGAGAATCAAGAGAAGCAGAATAAGAGGGGGGCTTGATTAGAAAGTCACACTGTAAGTTTTACAGAGGAGTCCAATCTCACTAGTCACAGTAGGAAAATAAATTTGACATTCAGCATGTCTGAGGAAAGCTCTGCCCAGCCCCGATTCGCAGCTGAGGAGACTGAAGAGGAGTCAGGGGAGACTATCTCTTTATGACATGATGGCTGACTCTGATAATTTGATGGCTACTCCCAGGTCTAGGAATCATGGCAGCTGATCCAGATACATCATAAAATGTTCAATACATAACACAACAAATCAAGATAAAAGCCTTCTCTAGTGGACAAAATACTCAGGCTATCACTTCACTGGTGTCAGGTTAAAGTGTGTGTCAAACATGAAACATTGTTCAGTGTAGCACACCACAGCTGAGCAGAGGGAAATCCTTATTGTAGATTTCCTTTACCTTCTTCTTCCTTTTCCCCTCTTTCTAAAGCTGGTACCATGATGCAAAATCTCAGATACTTTTTCCACAATGACCAGAAAACCCCTGCAAATTCCAGACCACAAATCCAACATGCTTTAATCAAATAGGTTGCTTGTACATTCCAACTCCTAGTTGCAGGGTTTTTTGACCAAGAAAACTTAATTTTTTTTCTCCAAATTAATAAATTTTAGGCAGATGGGTACCATGTCTGACTATGTTCTCTACTTCCACTGCAAAGCCAAAGACTATGGCAGTGACAGCTGTGTAAAGAAGAATGAAAACTGGCTCTTTTGCTACATGAGGTCTTAGTCATGAGACCCCAATAGGCTTCTCCCTCAGCTATGGTTAAAAAGGCCTAAATTTTTTTACTGTCAGAATTTACTGTCACATCCTGTAAACAGACAGGTCCTTTCAGTATGATCAGTTTCCTCTGATCATACTGGAGTATTTAGCTAACACAGAGCCTTGCCTAACTGAGGCCAAAGAATTCTTTATGGTCCTCATCTGTCAGAACACAAGTACCAGATCAGAGAAACTAAAAAATAAACCCCTTAGACCACTGTCAGCTGAAACTTTCATCTAGTTTGTAGTAGGCAGAGGCAGCAATCCTTCCTGGTCCTTATCAGAGCAGTGATTTTTATCCATGACCAACCTCTGTCCTTGCAGCACTGTACTCTGTGATGCAGACTCAGCAAATTCCTAAAAGACACCTAAATACAGCAGTGGATGCCAGTGAGTAGGATGCTTGTCCTGGTTCCTCTGAAGTTTTGTGCAGCTTGAATCTCAGCATTTCCTGGTGCTTCTGAGTGGGAGTGACTCTTCTCCCAGCTCACAACTTCTCTCCACTTTCTTATGGAGCTCTCCTCACACATTTTATAGGAATGCAAGGAGTCCCTCAGTAAAATGGGCACTGTTGGGCAAAACACAGAACACACCAGAGTCAAGCTCCACATTGCTCCCACCTGCCTTGTGCATGCCCTACCCTGCACTTTAAAATGGCCTCTGATAACGCAGTCCTTGTTAATTAGTGATACATCTTATCCTGTGTTAACTTATATTGGCATTATGCGTTTATAAAAAATGCAGGTACACTTCCCTTTGGGTCTTCTAGAATTTCTTTTCAACTTTTCTCTCAATTTATGAGATTAATTAAATTTAATGGGATTAATTTGCTCCATCCATCACTCCTTTTATTTCATTGCATGGGCCTTAATCTATAGGTACACGTTGCAAAATAAAATAGAAAAAATAATTTAATGTAATCTCAATTCAGAGTAACAGATTTAACAAGTTATGCAGTGGGACTCATCACCACAGCAGGCAGGAGGAAGAATTTTCTGTCCTTCTCTTCAAATAACCATAAGAATGCTAATTCCTATTCTTGCTTTTTCTCTCTTAATTTTTTTTTTTGTCTTTTTGGTAAGATTGGGGAGGAAAGGATCTTATGCATAATTTAATTGCTTTGTCTTTCTCCCTCAGGTCAGTATATTATATTATATTGAAAAGTAATTATGCAGCGAAAGTAAAATGTCAAACTGCAGATGTCTGGTAACAAGTACAGTACAGATGTGAACGATTCTATTATGTGCCATCTTGCAGACATCTTCATACCTTTCCTCTGAAGCTTCACCCTATGTGCTTATACGTTTGAGTATTTATGCATCCTGGATGAGATTTGCTTTTTTTCCCCCCCTTTGCAGCATCTAGATCCCAAGCTGGGTTGCCTTGTTGGCAATGATTGATTACCCAATATCTAATTAAACCTGATCCAATCACTTATTATGCAGAGTGGAACAAACAAACTGAAGTCGACTGTCAGAGCTGTGATTGATGATACTGCCAATCCAGCTTTTGTTGCGTCTAATGTCCTGACGCTTGTTACAACCAGCCAAAGCTGCGCTGGACAAAGCGTTCTGTCACTCTTCACACAAATTCACTCCCCTCCCCCCCGCCCCANTGCATAAGGTTAGAAAGAATATGGGTTTTTTTTAAAGTTTCTTCTTCACTTCATCTTCCTTTTTTTTTTTTTTTTTTTAAAGAAAAAATTATTGAGAACAGCAGAGGTTCTGTTTGGGTTAGTGTGTACAATGAGATCAAAGTCCCCTGGAGATCCGGAGTCCTTAAGTGGCAGGGAGGGAGTGGAAGAAAAAGAGTGTGTGCGGGGGGGAGGTGGTGGCAGGAGGTGCACTTGGTATGGTAATGAACCTACCTTGGGGAGAGTGACAGATATGACATTAAAGCAAACCTAGCAGGGTAATAATTTCTTTTCTATTGTCTGCCAAGCAGGATTCTCTTCGCAGCTCTCATTTATAAATTTTTCAGTTTTAATGCTTTAATTATTTAAAATGCAAATAGGTTCCTGAAGAAAGAAGCAGAAAATACAAATTCCCTAAACAAATTCAACTTTTGATGTTACAGTCACACATTGTAAAAACCCTTTTCTTGCGCCTTGCACTAGCTTAGGTTAGTTAGGTTTCAGAGTGGGTTTTGGGTTTTTTTTTTTAATGAGTCAAGAATTAGTTAAACTTTTTGTAGTTTTTAGGATGTTCATGTTCAAGCCAATTTTTTTTGTTTTGCTTGGACAACAAGTGAAATAAAAAATCAGATTCCCTTGAAAATAACTAGTCAGAAAAATGCAGAGGCTTTTTATGATCGTATTTCCTGACATTATCTGCATTTCAAATGTTCAAACTGTATTTAGATATTAGGGAAATTGTTTATATCCCTTCACATGCTGAAAATTTCTGTTTAAAGGGTCCTTCCTCATATAAATTGTTAATACTCAATGTGGACAAGTCTCTGTGTGCATGTGCACATGTGAATGATTCCCGTGTGATAATTGGAAGAAATGATAAATGTATTTTTCAAAACCTTATGCAATTAATCATATGTTTACAATTCCATCACCTATTTTGTAATCTAGCTACAAATCTAAGATTCCTGACTCCTATAGAACTTTGAACATATGATATTCAGAACAAAACTAAAACAAAAGAAATAAAATTCAGTAAGGTTTTAAACTTTTTTAGTCTTAAGCTAGAATTTTATTGGAATGGCTATTCTTTCTGGAATAAAAGGTATAACAGTGTACAGTTTGAAACCCTCTTTTGTTTCTAGACAGGTATCAAAATTCTAAAGTTTTTTTTTTTTCTTTTCTTTTCTCTGCCAGGTCAGACACAAGAGGTCTGCACATTTGGCCAAAAGCTGTGAAGGTTCCTAGGTCAACATATTTCAGTTCAATACTTCTTCATGTCTAGAAAAAAACATGTAGATTATTTATGGACATGTTTTAAATATTTCACTCCTCTGTCCTAGCCCTTAGATCTAAATGGTGCAGCACCTGGGTGGATGACTGAGTTCCTGCAATAACCCCAGTATCACTAATGAAAACTCTTAAATCATATCAAAAAGATGTTTCTGTAATAAATAAGGAAGAAATCAGGTAAAAGAAATACTTCACAGATTGTTTCACAGCATGGATGAGGTGGAAAGAGACCTCTGTAAATCAGCTGATCCAACCTCCTTGCTCAAGCAGGGCCACATAAAATCAGTTTCCCAAGACCGTGTTTAGACAGTTTTTCAGTATCTCCAGGGATGGAGACTTCACAGCCCTTCTGAAAAACCTGTGCCAGTTCTTGGCTATCCTGACAGTAAAAACCTGTTTCCTTACATTCACAGAGAGCCTGTTGTGTTTCAATTTGCACCCATCACCTCTTATTCTGTCACTGGGCACCCCTGAAAAGAGTCTCTCTCCACCCTCTTTGCACCCTCCCTTCGGATACTCATATACATTGATGACCCCTGAGCATTCTCTTTCCCTGTTTAACAGTCCCAGCTCTCTCATAGGACAGATGCTCCAGTCCCTTAATCATCTTAGTGGCCTTTTGCTGAACTCTCTCCAGCATGTCCACATCTCTCTGGTGGAGCTCAGAACTGGGCACAGCGCTCCAGGCTGGCCTCAGAAAATGCTGACCAGAGGGGACTTGGGTGTTTTGTCACTGGGACTAGATGATGAACCATAATCATGCATCATGGGTACACAGTGCCAGCCAATTTAGCCCAAAATTGTTACCTTGTAGAGAAATATACTCGCTGCATTGGGCTATATTTTTATCAGAGGAACATCTGCTAAACTGTGTTAGCATTTAAGCAAATTCATCTTGAGAGGATGTAATACACACAAGGCACTAGCAGGATTTTAAAGAGCAGTAAAATAGGCTTGAGGGTAGAATATAGCCCTTCATTACTAGCAAAGAAAGACAGTAAGGGAAGTAAACTCTGGAAAATATCAATACAGGAAAAAAAAAGTGTTTTGGAGGCTGCAGAGCTACAGAGAAAACAGCCATGTGAATGTCCAGTACCAGGAGCTGCATGGAGCCCTTGATTTTATGCTCACAGTAGTCACAGGTTGTCTGTCTTGATTGGAGGCTTCCTTCAAGACTAACTTCATTGCTAAATGAGTCACCTTGGCACAAATAGCAAGAAAAACAAGCTTTTGCATTCAGACTGAGTACAGACTCTGCAACAGCACAAAGACAGAGCTAGCACAAATTCCAGGTTTTGCTGATACCTAGCTTACCTAGCTCTAATTTTATGGCTCAACTCTAGCTACCCATCCCTTTCTGCAATAAACCAATAAATGCCATATTGGTTTCCATGGAAGCTGCAGAACTACAGAAAGAATCAAGAAGAATCAAGCCTTAAATATTTTAATCGCGCAGACATACACGGAGTTAAGAAGAAAAAATTAGGAAAAAATCAAAGAAACAAAATAGGTTTCTCACAGCATTAAAAATAAATGTTTTACACTAGGGCAATAGGAGGCTAACATTACCAAAGGAAGCTAAATTTAGCCTGTGAAAGGTTATCTTGGGCAAGCACTTATGGTGCATTTCTCTAAATTTTCACTTCAATTAATCTCTAGAAATTCAGTGTCTGATCCCAGTGACAGTAGCCTCTGGCTTCTTGAGAGCGACTGCCGAGGAAAAATTATCTGACACATATCAAACAAGCAAGAAATGACACTGGACAACATTAATCAAAACTTTCTCATTTCCTGAAGAATTAAGCATTAAATAATTAATTCCAGCACTACAGGCAGCTGTAAAAGAGGCCTCATGCCTCCCCGCTGGTAAGAATTTGTCCTTGTCTAAAAGACTAGATTGATATATTTATTATTTATCAGATTAATCATGGCCAAGAACATTATAGATTGGCAGCCAAGCCCAGCCAGTTATATTGTAGTGGCCTGTTACTGGAGCTTGGAAAGAACCTGGTACATCAGCAACGTTCAAAGGAGGAAGAAGTAGAAGAGTTTTCCCCCAAGAATTATTTTTAAAAATCAGCAAACAAACAAACAAAAACCCCAACTAAAATGAAAAATTCCCTTCAAATATTTGGGGATTTTTTGTTTGGCTGTTGTTGGGGGTTTTTTTTAAAAAAAGGAATTTGACAAAGAAGATGTCATTGATTCAGCACCTCAGTGGAGGCTGCTAGCTCCTGGGGTCATTTTTATTTCTGTTTGCTAAGGACTGAAGGAGGCCCTTAGGATGTGGGTCAGAATATCAACTATTCTACGTGAAGCCACAATCATTAGTTTTAAAACATAGTTTCAGTGACAGACAGATATAAATCAATTTAACCAGCACGAACAAGAAAAAACACTTCCTACCCTTAATTTTCCTTCTGTTTATCCAACTACTGTAGCTGTGAGACTGATTTATGGTTTAGGTTTTCTTTCATTTTTGCTAGGTAGCCATGGTACCAAGTAGCAGAGTAGCTACAAATTTAAAACCTAGGGAATCAGCATGCCAAGTTTCTGTAGATTAATAAATGTCAGATAAAATAAACTCCATATAATTTCACGTAATTTTACCATGCAGTCCTGGGTTTGGGGCATTTTTTCTCTTTTTCAATTTTACCCCCTATTGCTTCCATTCTGCCAATGACCGAAATAATATCTTACATGGAATTTTTCATTTTGAATAGAGGATTTCTCACCTCCTTTCAATAAGCTTGCCTGCAGAGTCAAAGGAAACCATAACTATGGAAATCACAATTTAGGGATTGTTCCAAATGCTAACCTCTCCTCTACATCTTCTTTTCTTGTTCCTGTGGTGAAGGAAGGATCAATGATACTTCTCTTGCCCCACAAAAAGTTTACTGCCATGTAAGAGTCGCTTTTTGCTTTTGATATTACTTGCATAATATCTGGCAACAAAAAAACCCATAATGAAGACTGCTATGTATTTGATAAGTAAGAAGTAATGAGACATTAAGGGCAATTTTGCTTTCACACAGCCCAGGAGTGCCCTGCTATTTTATTAGATTAGTAGTTTTGGGGTGACCAGACACATTGAGCATTTTATTTTAAAAAAGATAAATAAGAGAAAAGAGAGCAACAGCGAAATAAGGGCCTGAAATAGCAGAAAGAGTCAGCAGGAGCCATGCTCCTTTGACCTGAGATAGGTAAGGAAATGTTTGATAAACATTTCATTAAGATTAGAAGAATGTTCATACTAGGTCACACGTAGAACCCATTCAGTCCAAATAAAATCAAACTGTTCATTCTTAGGTTAGACTATAAAGACTCAAGCTTTTGTAGAAACCAACACGGGATTCCCAGAGTCTAGAGATCATGAAGCTAAGGACTTACAGTGGTTCTGGGATCCAGAGGTCAAATGTTTCCTGAGCTGGAAGAATGAACCTTGAATATAGCTAATCTAGATGGACTCTTCTACCATGAGCTCTTCTACCTGTTTCCTCATTTAATGTTGCTAATGGTAGAAGTGTCCAGGTGCAACCAGTTTCACATTTAACTATGCATTTCAAAACAAACTCCTCTTTTCTTTTGAACAAGCTACTTTCAGAAGCCAATGAAGATTTTCCTCATCACCTGCTCCATGTAGCTTGTGAAGTTACCACCACTGAGCATACTGACACTACAGGCTGTTGTCAACAGCATTTTCTTCACTTCTCATCTTATGATGAGAAGTGAAGAAAATCTTGTGCTCTGGAGCATCTTGTGCTCTGGAGCACAATCAAGTCTGATGCATCAAGCAGCAACTTTATCTTTCTTTAGAATTCTTTCTCTTATCTTTCTTAAATGTTCTATTTCAGTGTAGGAAAAAAAAAGATCTTTTCCTTATCAGACACCGGTGGAGAATACTTGAACAAATAAGCAAAGTAGAAGGTAAAAAAGAAAATATTTGTTCATACAAATGCTTCAATCTTTCCAAATCCTCTCAGAGGGCCAAATCCTTAGCATCCCATGGTTAAGGGATATTTTATGGCCAACAAGGATATTCTACTTATGATGAGACAAGTCACAGCTTTTGTATAGAAGAAAAAAGAGAATAAATTTATTTTATTAGGAGAAGGCTTAAAAGAGGCTCCAAAACTTGAACACTTGAAAAATTAAATAAAAAAAAAAAAAATCAGAAATAATTTTTTTGAACAGTTTTGCAATTGTTGCAGAGCCAATTGATGTATTTTATTTTTTTAAACAGAAAAAGAGGGTGAAAATTTACCTTGCCTTCTGCAACACAACTACTTCAAAAATAGTCTTGGACATTAACCTGAGGATGTGCTGAATACTTTAAAAATCAGATCATTTACTGTGACACATTTTAAGAACACCCAAAACCATGTGAGAGAATAATTAAACAAACGCCCAAGAACTCAGTCCTTGTTTTCCACAGAGACAATATGTGTCTGATTAAATTAGCTGGGTAAACTTCAACGAATATGTGTAATCCCCAGTGACAGCACTATGGACAGCATCCTCCTTAATGGGAGACAACAAGCTGTTCCTGAAGGAAAAAGAAGAGGCTGGTCCCTGGTGGCTACCAGCCCTCTGTTTACATCCTTCTTTGCCTCTTGATGCGCAGGAACAAACCCTTGGCTACTCCAGCCAGAAATGTGACAAAGCTCCAGCCTTTGGAGGTTTGTGCAATACTCCCCTGAGGCCCCTCTGCTGAGAACTAACATGCAGCTCTTCTGGAGGGTCACCTGGGAGTGATTAACACCCCTGACCACAACATTCCCCCTTCTGGTCTTAGCATTTTGAGTGAGTGCCTGACTCCTTTGGCTGCCTCCACTCTAAAAGACCCCACTCTTCCCAGGGCCAGCCTGAAGGGCTCAGGGCCAGCTCAGCCCCAGAGCAGCCACGGGCAGCTCCATGCCTGCTGATGATGGGCAGATGTGTTGCAGCCAGTGTTGCAGGTCAGGGTCAAACAAAAGCTGCAAAACCTTTTTTTCCAATGCTTTGCTATCAACACCCTGCAAATGATTTTCCCCCTGTTCTACTCCACACCTGAGTATTGTGGAGCCACAGCTTCAAAGAGCTTTTTTTTATGTGCAGGTAGAGCAACTCTTACATGGTTGCCTGTTGTTGTGGTAGAAAAATATCCTCATGAATGAATTTAACCAGTTATCCCCCAACCTGAAATGTTTTTAGCTATACCAAGCTGTGTAGTTAAATTCAGGCAATTGCTGTGACACCTCTCCAATGAGGAATGCACCTTCTCCCTAAGTCTTTTTTCCCTTCCTCCAAATATTTATGTCGCGTTCTCCGTATGGGATAATTAGAATGCCTGCTTCTACAAATGTAAATAGGCAACTTCAAACTTGCAATTAGGAAATAGATTTAGTTCTACTGAACTCAGCAGGCCAAAGATAGATATTTTCAATGTCTGCACAAAGGTAAATTATGTCATGTTTTTCAAAGAGAAAATGTTTGATAGAACATGAGACATAAGCAAAACTGTACAGCTTAAAATGTCCACACTGGAGTACAGAGCACAATCTTATATGGATGAGAAGCTGTGGGGGAGTGGGTGGTTCTGTTGGTTATGGTTTTGTATTTTAACTGCAAAGGTTAAAAGCAAAGTATAGCAGGCCTTTTTTTTCTGACACAGCACCAAGATGAAGCCATGTATTCTTGCTCAGAAATCAAGGGGTTTTTATGCCTCCTGGGGAGCCTGAAGAACTATTTTTAAAGCTTATTTTAACTCTGATTTTGTCATCCTAAGAACCTAGGTTTTAAACTAGTGTAATAATTTATGAAACAAAGTAAGCAATCTTTCACAAAGCCCACAGAAAGAGAAGCTTATGGTTGATTCTTAGCAAAAGCATCACAAGTGTCACATCTGCATGTTAGGCTACTGCTCTCTAATATCAGGTTTATTATCTGACATCACATACTTGTCACAGCTCTCCTCAGAGAAAGAATACATTGTAAAAGGTCAGCATAAAAAACCCTGCTGTGGATCTATGAATTGTTCACAAACATCTTAAAATATAAGTGTGTGCTTTTGTATAAAAGAGGAATCGGTGGAAATATTGAAAACAAGCATTATTCTGTGTTAATGCATATGTTCTTTTATGTACTCCTACTCATATTTTCACAAATAAAATGCACAAACAGCTTTTGAATATTGCATATTATTTCTCAGATAACACTTATTTTGTACAAAGTTGACTGTTTCTCTAAGTACTGCCTAAGTATTTATAATCCCTTCTTAAATATACAGTTATTTTACACTTTATTCTAATAGAAATTATGAAGACCTTCCCATATCCTATCATTAAATGTTAAAAGAAACAGAAGGTAAGCTGCTTCTTATTTTTCATAAGCTCTAGTTCAATAAAAGTCTCTGGTTGGAATTCTGGGAGTTTTTTCTTAAAATAGCAAGCTTTGAAAACTAGATAAAACTTTTAATATACATCTGCTAAAGAAGAAAGGAAAAAAAACTCTAGGAAAATGATTGAAAATATTGATCCTATACAGTTCAACACAGAACTGCATGGAAAAGCTGAGCATGGCTGAGCTTTCAAATCTACACCAACAACCTGGCCACGAAGGAGGGAGAAAGAGGGAGCCCAAACACCGGTAGTACCAAGCTTAGGACCAGCTGTTTCTCAGTTGGCCTTTGAGTTTGGGGTGAGCTCCATGGCACCAGAGCATCTGTCTGGGCCACAGGAAGCAGAAGCAGGTCTAGGGCCAACTAACACTCCTCGTGCTGCTAGAAAAGGGCAATCAGGACAGCACAATTCAATCTTATGCATTTTTATTCTCCAGTGGAGACTGTGATAAACATGAGATAGATTCCAGATCCCAGTAAATCAGGTTAGGCTGAAAAAGAGCAACCAGAGCTGTGGTCACATCGCACACAGATGGAAGAGTTTTACCTTCTGAAGTGATATTGACTGCAATAGAAAGCAAAATCAGAAGCCACAGTGAGACAGTAACTGGTTATTTATTTGCTGCTAACTACATTTTCCCTTCAGCAATTTTGAAAGGACATGGCTCTGTGGAATAGGGGAAAGCTGCCTATTTGCAGTATTTTGGATAATAGGAACTTCTAAGAGTGTAAGTAAAGAATTTTAAAGAGCATAAGAGGAACATAGAGAGAAAGAGAGAAAGCATCTTATATGTAACAGGACCTTAGAAGGGATAGAGAGATCGGGAAGGCCTTTCATAAGGACTGCAGGAAGCTGCACAGAAGTGGTTATAAGTTGATATGCCATTGAAATTCTGATAAACCAAAGTAAGGTAAATATGTGCCCTGGCAAGTTATGGTAGACAGAGAGAGATTTTTTGTATGTTTCTTAGAGTTTCTCACTCTTTTTCTGCCCATCCAATCTACGTAAGATGTCATTACTATTAAGTTTTCATTGTCCTACTTTGAATTCTGACAAAGCCTAGTTCTAGATCTTATAAATCATACTGTTTACTTTACTTTGTGCTGTGGCCAGATCTAAATAAACTCCTAGTTTATATTAAAACCTGACATAAATGGTGATATATGAGTGAGTGTGGAGGCACTAAGTTATTCCACATGTACATCAGTGAAATCATTATAGGTCAGCAATTGAAGCAGGAGTAAGAACAATGCTATGTACTGTTTTCACTGCTCTGTAACATTACACCCAATAAGGATTTATCATTTTATGTGATATGGAATTGATGGAAAATATTAAAGTAAGCAAACTGGATCTCCTGAATTCTTCCAAAGGTAGTTTAATGATTCATATGAGAGCTGGAACAAGTAGGATCAAGTGCTTTCAAGACCAAATTGACTCACTGCCTTTCAAGCAGTGGGTGACAGCTTTCACTGCTGGTCAGTTGACTGACACCTCTGACCACCACATAGCAGCTTCATCCCTACAGGCAAGACAAGTTGGTGAATACATAGTTTTCACTGGAGTTTAGAGGCAAGTTACAAAACTTGATTAGGGATTAGATGCATTTGATATCACTGCCCCTAACTTCAAAACATCCAGCCTTGGGAAGTGGGTACTGAGGGCTTGTCGCTGATGCTCAGCCTTAACCCAGGAGTCCTAAAGCTATGTTAGCTTTACAACTGAGAATAACATAATTTTGCAAACTCCGTGCTGCCCTGCTACAGCTGTATTAGATTCCATGAGTAAAATCAGCCAGTGACCTGCTTGATCCACCACCAAGATCCTGTTCATTCCTAATCCAGCCTTACCTACTTGAGAGAAAATCTTCCTTGTGTTGTCAAGTTTGGCTTTTGCTGAAGGCTAAATGCTCTCTTCACATCCAGCCTTCATGCACTCCTGCAGACCCCTGTGAGGAGATCCCACTCAGATCACAATGGAGAGCTCCAACCTTCCCCCCTGCTCCCCCCACCCAGGGTGTATCACAAGCCTCCAGAGCTTGAGCCCATCAGGAAAAAAAAAAAAAAAAACAAGATGATACCTCCAACAGGGAACATTTTGACTTGTTTTGGAAAAGTGAAACAGGTGAAATGAAGGTTTAGAAAAATAAGTCTGTGCACTGTCGTTTGGAGAATCGACTTTTCCCTCCAATCTATTTGTTGGCTTCTTCAGGTACAATGGTCCCACACAGTTCCTAGGGGGTGTCTTGATGTACATCATCTTTGAGCCTTTGGACTGGGAGTTTAGTCTTCACTGCAGGCAGAACTTTTTTCCTTTCAGAAGCCTCTCTTTTGGTGTTCATGTTTCAAATACCCGGTTTGCTCTCTGTGTCAGGATATGATTACAAGATACATTGAGTTTGGCAGCAAAGCCAAAAAAGGTTCTTTTCCCCAAGCACTTGTTCCCACACACTAGTTCACTGACCTTTCATCAGTACCCAGACAAGTTTTGGAGACCACACTGCAAATCAGCTCTCCAAAATGATCTGAGTTACAAAATTATCTTTTTTTTTTTAACTTGCATCACTTTGGTGTGTACTGATTAGCAAAACAAAAAAACCCATGGAACAAAGCCACCAGCATGGCCATGGGGCAAGAGCCAAGGGGGTGCGTCCTCTGAAGTTGTCATGCTAAGTAACAAAACTGGGTATCCTGTGATGCCACCCACTCACCTTGCCCCAGTCTGCATTCCCAAAGTATCCCTGACAGAGCAGACTGTTTCATGTCACAAATGATAAAGGAGTCCTCCTCCTCCTCCTGTGAAGATTTGGGCAGAGTTGGAGCACACCAGCTAGGATAAACAAGCAGCCATCCTCCCTTCTGGCCCATCACATTCCTTTGAAAGAACAAGTGCTTTTAAAATAACTGGAAACTCTGTTAAATTACAGAGTTTCCTCTCTGTCATAAATTCTGTAATGTAAATACATTCCAGCAGCAAGGCTTACTTTTTAAAAATATGAGAAACACAAGACAAATATTTGTGCCTGCTGCACAAATAACATTTTAATGTTGAGAATGCGGCAGCATCTTTTAAAGTTGATGTCTAGTACTGGCTGCTGAACAATAATGGAATGAAAATAATTGATAAATAAGGAGTTTGTTGGCCAAACCCCAGATAGTATCTTCTTCCTAAAAACCAACCAAAACAGAAACTGGGGTAGACAAGTATATTGGAGAGGGAACAGAAAGAACTTTTAAAGATGCTATTCCCTTATTTACATCTTACTGGTAGCTGCTACCATTTCTCACCCACCTATTTGACTCACCCAAAAAACTGTCACTTAATTCTCTAAGGCAGAGGAAAACCAGCAAGACTTAGAAGGAATTTGAGATTTTTGATGAGTCCTTAATACAACAATCATATTGTTAATGTTACCTGTGTTTATGAGGTACTAGTGTACAGATGGCAGGATAGTTTGCTTCACTTTGGCCTTATTATTGTTATTTCCCCTCTTTACTCCCTCTGGTACTTGCCTTGATCTCGCAAAGAACTTTCTACCTCTGACAAGACTTCTGTGCTCTTCCATTTGCACATGAAATATATGGTTGCCATTTTTTAAATCAAACTGAGTCTGGGGATTATCCTGACCTGAAACACCAATAGCAGCTCTCACAGTCACAGTCCATTGAACATTATTAATTTATGATCACATCTTGCTGTGCCTTAGCCACTTTCTGAATTGACTTACCACAGCTAGCCTGCCTGCTGCACAAAATACTACAAAGTAGGATAACATCCTGCTGAGACACTCAGTATGTCAGGTAATGGCAAAGTATGCCACATCTGAAGGACAGCAAAGTTTTCTGCTTTCTGTTTTGACACTTCTAGTATTGCTTAGTAAAAGTCACACAGGAGCACAGATAATTTAGTTTAGCACTTAGGTGTTGAAATGCTATGATTTCTCTTTGAAATAATTTTGTCTTTATCATGCTCCAATATAATCAGTCCTGTCTTTAAATAAAGAGATACAAAACCAAAAAGTATTCATAAACCTACCTCTTCTGTTAATTGTACATGAGGAAGAAAGCCACATGCAGGCTCTTTGACCTGCCAAATCCATTATTTTCCAATACATTTGTAAGTGAAAGCCTACACAGCTATATGATATTTTCAACATTGCTTTTCAAATTTTCAAACCCCTTAAATAAGAAGCAACATAAGGAAAGGGCCACTTGATCATTTGTTAAACAAATATCAAAGATATGCATACTAATGCCAGAAGGAGTGCTTTCGGGTGTTCTATTTACAGAATTGTAATTACATTTGCTGTTTGAATTGGCCCTCCAAAGAATTAAAAATAAGCAGCCATGGCTTTTTATTGCTATCCAGTGTTCCCTGGTGGCTTCTCTCTGAGTGTTCTGACTGGCAATTGTTCCAGGCTCACTTGTGCCAGTAATGCATTTGTTAATTAGGCTAAGAGTACTACAAAACCCACAACACAAGCCTCTTGTCAGCATATGCTGATCTAACCTCTTGAAAGGACACTTATTTAAATAGATGCCTTTTGAGCTTTTGCTCGGGGATTTTTTTCAAACATGTAAATATTCCTCTAAATATTAGTTATGCTGATTTAAATTTTTATGGGATCAAATATTTGTTTAATTCTTGTTTTCCATGTTCGCTGTTCCATTTCAATGTGCTTTCCTACTCTAATCTCCTACACATAAAATAAGGAAGTCTTGGAAACAAACTTTTTTGACACAAGTCTAAACAGCTTTCTGCACCTCTAGTTATATCTAGTATCAGTTCTGCAAAGACTAGGAGGAACATGCAGATTTTGCACTTTTCAGCACCAGCATTAAGAACACAAGAACAGCACCAAAGCCATGACAGAGAGCAAGAGGAGAATCCATAGTGGGAGGGGACTTTCTGAAAAAACCTGCACATCAAGCAGCTCTGATTCTGTGCTCCATCAATGCAGATGGAAAGAAAAGGAATGAACTTAGTTAGGCTGCAACTTCATTACTGGTTTGAGAATGATCTGGCAACAAACACTCACTGCAGTTCATCAGTCCTTTTCAATAATTTTCACCTGTCCAAAGGTTGCCACCAACACTCTAATCTACAAACCTGTTTTCACACCATTCTCCACAACTCTTTATGTATGAAATCTGTAATTTATGGGAATATTGCTTGTCAAGACAAAAAAAAGGGAACGCAGGCCAAGAAGAAAGCTGCAGAAACTTGGTGCAGCTAATCATTGAGAATGGACACAAATATAATATACATTTTAAAGCCAAACAGAATAAAGGAATACCTTTGATTTTCCTATTAGATGATAAAATACTGAAATTATAGTCATAGGAAAGGCAATTTTAACAGATTTTATTTTAGGTGATTTTTACCTATATTCTTTGCAGATTCTTGAAATAAATTTTTTTTATTATTATTATTATTATTATTATTATTATTATTATTATTATTATTATTATTATTATTATTATTATTATTATTATTATTATTATTATTTCATGTGTAATAGGATTCAGCATTTTAAAGAAAGCTTTGTTTAGATATTTTCTTTCTCAGGCAACAGTGTTTACTGCTACATACAGAGTAAAAAGTTAGTCATCTCAATTCAGCATATAACAACACTGAAAAAAGTGGGTTGGTCTTCCCAACAAAAATAGCATGGTTCCCTTGGAAGTCAAGCAACTGTGTTTGGAAAGTTCTCTGTTTTGGTTATCTGCCTAAGCATGTACTCAGGAGTGGGCTGAAGCTTGATTCTGTAGCTGCCTGCTTCTACATTGAATGTATTTGCTTCTTTCCTTCCCTGGAAAAAACAACAACAACAACAACAACAACAACAACAACAACAACAACAACAAAGAAAAAAAAAGGAAATATCTAAACAAAACCAAAGATTTATTTAAGATGGAGGAGAATGAATGGAAAGGTACTCTAACTCTTCTTTTACATATGTATTTTTTTTAATATATATATTTTTATTTATATATGTACCTTTTATGTACTGCCTCAACAGATGCTAACAGAAAACATATTTTTTTAAAAATAAGTGTTCCATTTCTGAGAGTGGATATCAGAGCCATTCAATTGATTACATTCATAAGTCAATGCAAGCAGAATTTCTGAATGCAAATTTACAAGCTTCTAGTTTTTAACTAAAAATACAATGAAATTTCAGAATGCTTACCTTGAAGGGAATAGAGAAAAACAATCCAGCTCTGTTCTGATAGGACACTGTAGACACAAGTGCTTTATGTGGCAAAATTAATTTTGTAGCACACAGACCAGTACTTCAGACTAAAGAATTTGTGGGTGATAGACTTGAATACATAAATAGGACAAAGACTAACAGTCCTGCAAAATCTAGTGGTCAAAATCTCTAGAAGGAATTTAGGAAAACAAGGAAGACCAGTTTTGCAGACCATCTTCATAGCATGGCATTACTGCTTATCTAGCATTATACAGAGCAGAATATAATCCCCTAAAATGCTGTCACCCCTATCACTCTGTGTCCCATCAAAAGCTACCCCAGTTCAGGAGAGGACAGGGGAGAGTCTGGCTGCAGTGCTGATGAACACGTGGGTCATTGTTTTTCCATCCATGTCAGCCGGGAAGGAACAAGCCCAGCACTCCCTCCTCAGCACTGTAACTGAATTAACACGGTACCTGGGATCAACAGGCCTAGTTTCCCAGCTCAAGCACTGCTACACATCACAGCACTACAGCAACTGCAGTGTAGACATGATAAAACACACTGGGGGTGAAGGAAAGAATGGGGAGGAGGCCCACGAGCAGGCCTCGCAAGACCTGTCCTTTGATAAATTCACAAAATGACATAAATGAGCAGGGATTGAGATTCTGAACTACAGTGAAGCCTAGTACATTGAACATCAAAGTGTCAGCCAACTCATTAACTTGTGCTGTGAAACATGAAGCAGGAGTACAGAAAATATTTGCCTTTGCAGAAAATATTTGATGAGCATTTCACTTGAGAAAGAAGTGTTGTAAATGCCTACATAATTTACTTGCATGTGTAATTG
The DNA here is from genome assembly GCA_013396995.1 of Dicaeum eximium. Lineage (NCBI taxonomy): Eukaryota > Metazoa > Chordata > Aves > Passeriformes > Dicaeidae > Dicaeum > Dicaeum eximium. Next base: position 245,376 of record VWZP01008963.1, on the reverse strand, counting down.
CTTTTATGAGCAAGCCAGCACTGTGAAAGTTATCACTAACTCTCCAAAATCTTGGGTTTGACATTTCTTGCTTATGGCTGAATTTTAGTATTGACTTGGTTTCCAGACCTTTTTCACCCTTTTAGACTGTTGTCAAACAAGAAGGTCAGAGAAAGAAAAGGATGGGGAAATGATCTCATGGGATATACTTTTAATTTACAAAGTTATGGAATTAAGGCTGCCACAAGTAAAATACTGGCTCAAGCAAGACCAAATGAGACATAATGGTCTCAGAGCTCCTGGGGAATTCCTCGGTCATTCTGTGATAGGGAGGAAAGGTGCTAGATTTCCGAAGTGCAGGAGATGAAATGACCCTGTGTAGGCAGGAAGGAGAGGAGAAAAAGAAAAGTTTAAAATGACAGTCAGGTTTCCTACTGTTCAGTAATGTGCAGGTGCCAATTCCAGCAAAGAGCTGCATCTCTTCCAGCAACCTCAAGCACCTACTGCTACCCAGTGCATCCTGATGTACCTGTTTTCTCTGGTATTTAATTCCATATACCATAAGTTTTGGTACTGCTTACCCATCCTAACCCTACCATGGCTCCAGGAGTTTCTATCATCTTCAGGTGCACAGCCCCTGGTTGGTGTCATCAAAACAGAAAATAAAACCAAAACCAAACTAGAGTCATTAGATTACAGAATTTAGGAATTTCAAGGAAATTAAATAAGGGAAGTAGTAACACTTCCTCATTTCTGACTTTCTGTATAGAGACCTGACAGGTTTTCTAACTCCTGAAACAAAAGAGAATAACCCAAGTCCTTCAGCATCATGAGATCAGTAAAGCTCTACTTTGTACCAGTATTTAGGGCTGAGTTTTGAACAGAAAATAATCACATAGGTTCAAAAACCTCCAAAAGCTGAGTAGAATAAAAGAAACTGACAGTTTTTAGCACTTGAAGCGATTTAAGATTCCCAGGTGTCATACTTAATTTCTGACTATTTGGTGTCAGCAGTATATGACAAACCCTCAGCTAGCTGAAATCTTACAGTAGAAGTACAAAAACAGGGATACATTAGAATGGATAACACAATATTTTTCTGATACTATGTCCGTCAACTTTTCTATAAAGCTTCTGTCTCAGATGCTCTTGAATAATCCTTTTTGCACTCCAAACTCTTTAAAAGCTACCTATCTTTCACTGGATCCTATATAAGGACATAAATTTTCAAACCGTGAGCTGGGACTCAGAAAGTCTTGAAAGCTTTTCACAGTACAGTAGCAGGCTTCCTTCCCTCTTCCTGCTTACATGTCTTTGCTCCCTCTGAGAGGTACTGAGTGGTACATCCTAATAAATTGCTAGAACTGGTGAATGACACAAATTACAGGCAGCTGTGCAGTACATTCTGTGGATGTCCCTGTGAATCCTATACCACTGGCACTAACCAAAGCTCAGTCTACCCTGAGAAGGGCAGACACAACCACCAGAAAATTTTTAGAGGTGTCCATGAAATATTTTTATCATCTAAACATCAAAGTGAGTCTGCCATGGTCATTTCACCAGTCCACCAGTTTCATCCTTATTTCCCAGAAAATTCACCTCTACTTGGTGATAAATTCTTGTATTATTTTCTCCTTTCTCCATGGAGCATTATTTTTATTTCCAGGGAAAGAAACAAGATAGAGCATGACCACCTACAGAAACAATTATTTATTTTTTCCCCACTGCAAATTTTTTTCCATAGGCAACAACATACAGACTGAACCAGGATGAAGAACTGGAAAATCATTAACTAGGGCCTCAAGGTTAGGGGAAAGTGTAACATGAATGGTCACTTGAAAATTATAATTTTTCAGATTTCCAGGAGATATTTACCATGCCCTTCTGATGGTATTTTCAACATGTCTATGTATTTACCACGCTTTATAGCATCAGTTCTTTCTGACCTGCCTGAATCATACCAAAATTCTCTCTGTAACTTAATAAATGAAGTGGAAAAGTTTGCTATTAGCAGGAAGTAGTCTCAAAACTATCATTGACTGAAAATCTGGAGAAAGTGGTTAATATTACCAGGTGATGAAGAATTAAAATAGTAGATGAAAACCAGACTTGATAAATGCAAAATAATATATAGTGACAAGTGTGACTCTACTGATAGACATGTACAGCCGTGGACTTTTGTTAGATATTGCAATGCAGAAAAGTAATCTTGGAGTCTTTTTGAATTTTCCTCTGGAAGTATCAACTCAGTGTTCAGTGGCACCAAAAGAGAAGGAATTGTTTGGAAAATAATTGAGAACAAAATGACAACACTACATCATTATGCATTGAACCACAAAGAACTTGGTTTTTTTGACATTGACCATAATGTTGGATACTCAATCTGAACATTTATGTAGCAGAGCAAGGACGAGTACAGATGAAGATGATGAGAGATACAGAATCTCATATGAAATGGGATTGAACATTCTTGGATTCCATAGAATTACTTAAAAAAAAAAATCCCAACCAAACAACCTCAAATGAAATAAAATCAGACAGAAGATGGACATAAAAATATTAAAAGATGCCCATAACATGAGTGGGGAAAAATTGTTCACTATCTTCTTTTAAAATAAAGAATTAGGGTATTCCCAATACAGGAATTAGAGGTTTCAAAGGTGAAAAAAAAACCCTAAAAAAATTAATAAAAAACTCCCACAAAAAAAAAAAAAAAAAAAACCCACAAAAAAACACAGACCCCCCACTGCGACCCCCAAACTTCATTCAATCCAAAAATCTGCACAGTTCTTTCGTATAGAATAACAGAATAATACACAGAATTCACCACCACTGCATGTTGGAGATGCCAAAGGTATGTATGGTTTCAGAAACAGATGTACACATTGTTGTTGCCTGTTCCTGTCTCAGGAAGTTCCTGTCCCACTGATGCACACAAGCAAGGAGGTTCTTCTGAATGAAAGAGCAAGCTGTACTGGCATTGGTTTCTTATTCATTTCCTCAGCATCTGCTACTCTTACTGCCATGGATGGAACAATGAGAGTGACTTTTGATGCCATCGTTGGTTTTGCAATTCTCAGTGTTAATCCTTTAATCTTTTTGGTTTACTTTGTCCTTCTTAAGAATATTTCCCTTTATATTTATGGGCCAAATTCAAGATTAGTGAATGAAGCCTAGTTTCTTTTAAAGTCAGTGGGAATAGTAGACTCACCTTTTCCCCTTTAAGTTGCAGAAAGCAATTCTCTTTCTCAAATATAAGTTTACACAACCTGAAGTGATGGGGACAACTCAGATTCCTAAATGTTTCTATGTTTCTTACATTACATGCACCCCCCAATAATACTTCCATCGAGGAGAATCTCCACTCCTCATGATCCAATTGGAAACAGAGCCAAATGACACCAAGTGCATTAAGACCTTAGGGTTCATCTTCACAGATGTCTTTTCCAGCTTCATCACTTAAGAGGATATCCAAGACAGGCTTATTTCTACAGGGAGTATGCCAGAATGTTTCAGATAATATGAATCAGGATGTTATTTTCTTTTATACATTTATTATACTGATAACCAGTTATTTCAAAACTCAGCCAAAGATGCTGTTACTATGAGAGGTATGATACCAGCAGGGCAGCTTTTTTTTAATCTGAATTTCTGACACTGTCTCTGCTCTCAGGTAAAAGTAACTGTCAGGTTTTGCAAAACTCTTAAATACATGGTTTTTATTTGGGTTTAAACTTCCACCTTGCAAAAGTTACATGCACTGCAGGTTTTAGGAACATAGAGGAAATTGCAGTAGGATTTGTAGCAAGCTGACATTCCTGCTAGAGAGAGCTCTTAAGAACAATCTAAATAACCTGCAAATTCTATTATATTTAAAATATAATATTATTTATTATAATATTATAATAATTATAATATTATGTCCCAATCACACCTTCTCTAACTATAACTGCTTTCAAATTTTTCCTCATAGCTTCTCCTCCCTATTCCAGAAAATGACAGGAGAACTTAGAGTATACATAACTTTATCAAGCAAAGGCACAAATTTACTTTACTGCAAATTTTTTTTCTCTACCAGAGACATCTTTTTGTTGGTATTTTACAGTCTCAGTTGCCAAATCTAAAGAGGAAAAGAGGTAAATAAGAGGAAAAAACTATTTGGGTATTTTTCAAGCAATTTTCAATCTCTTTTAGGGAATCCTCTTCAGAGCAAAGTATTTGCTTTTAATATTCCTCACCTGAACTTGGATCTGTGCTTCTTGCTTAGAGGCATGAGTGCCATCTATAGAACAGTCACAGGCAGATATTTACTCGAGTGTTGAGGAATAAGCGAGTTTTGTCCCTGTTGTCCCAGGAGGGAGTTTTGTCCCTTTAACAAAGAGCTCTCTTGCTATTCTGTTTATGTGCACAACACATTCAGTAATTTTCCACAAGTGGAGATTTAACATAAGTAAACAAGTGTCATTACAATTTTAAGCATAGAAGGAATCACTGACAGAGATAATGATATTGATATTTGTTCAAACACTGTGATGATGTTTTAATTTAAAATTAACTGTATATGCCTGGTGCAGCAGCTGAGGTGCAAATATTTAGTATAAAGGGAAATACATACTTTTTTCTGCTGTGCATTAAATCATGAAAGAAAAAAGAATGAAAACCAAACAAATAACTCCCACCCCACTCTATTAATTCCCTTCCTCTAAATAAGAGTATTTTATGATGGGTTATTTATACAATGATTTTCCTTTGATCTTCCCCTCTAGTCTTTAATAAGATATATAGAGGTATTGAGTATTTCAGTTCCATCTCTATCATAAAAGCTTTCTTCTCTAATCCGTTTCTTTCCTTGTTTCCTTTATGTCTGATGGTAACCACTTTTTCATGATGAAAAGGATTTTAATTGAGGCACTAGGAATAAATTTGTAATCCCTTATATGAAGCCTTTCTTCCTGTTATGTATCTTTAAGTTGCAAATATATCCAGCTTGTAATTTAAACATAATTTTGGGTTTTTTTTCATGGAAAATATAGGCATGGAAAGCAGAGGGCACCCTATCACATGCTAAGTCCCTATCACAAGAAAAGAAATTTGTTTTAAAAAGGCAAAAGCAAAAAGAGAAAGAAGAGGAAAAAAGAGGAAGAGAGAGAAGAAGAGAAGAGAAGAGAAGAGAGAAGAGAAGAGAAGAGAAGAGAGAAGAGAAGAGAAGAGAAGAGAGAAGAGAAGAGAAGAGAAGAGAGAAGAGAAGAGAAGAGAAGAGAGAAGAGAAGAGAAGAGAAGAGAGAAGAGAAGAGAAGAGAAGAGAGAAGAGAAGAGAAGAGAAGAGAGAAGAGAAGAGAAGAGAAGAGAGAAGAGAAGAGAAGAGAAGAGAGAAGAGAAGAGAAGAGAAGAGAGAAGAGAAGAGAAGAGAAGAGAGAAGAGAAGAGAAGAGAAGAGAGAAGAGAAGAGAAGAGAAGAGAGAAGAGAAGAGAAGAGAAGAGAGAAGAGAAGAGAAGAGAAGATGAAAGGGGAAAGAAAGGAAAAGAATAAAAGGAGCAAAACAGAACTCGCTTACGTCAATCTAAAAAAAATCCATTTGTGATCACAAATGAAACATTTCCAATCTCATAATGGGTAGATTGCTCAGTTTTATTACCAGCCATGCAAAGCAAGACCTCATCAAAAGAAGCACTATGCAGAGGTCCCATCTTTCCATTAAAATAATTTCAAAAAGCTTTTTTTCCCCCTTTTTCCACTGAAAGAATCCATTTTGCAAGATGATTTAGCTCAAAATCTGCTGGGAGTAACCCTTGACATAAAGTCATATTGTGTTGGAGTTTAGTCCTAAATTCATACATCAATTATTTACTGTCAACGCAGATTGTATAAGAGAAGAGAAGAGAAGAGAAGAGTATTTTCTCTCAGGCAGAAAGAATGTGATACAGCGGATACATCCCACCTAATGTGCTGTCCCACTGTCCACAGGCCAGAATTATTTATGCATTAGAAAACACTGTGCCAGGGCAAAAATAAGAGGGGAGAGAGAGAGACAGACACATTATTTTAAACCTTTCATAACATCCATAAATATTTCATAACAAATAAATAAAGAATGTTGGGCTTGTTTGGAGGACAGCTGTAGCTGCATGGTTCAGTGCTTTGCAAAGCTCCAGAGACCCCGCGCTTACCCCTCAGTTAAGCCCCCATTTCTTTTTAATCATCCACTTAGTGCATTGTGGGTAGGGGAGCTCTCCAGGTGAGTTGAAAAGCTGGAGGTTATGTATGTGAATGCAACTTTTTATTTTAGATTGTTAAAGCAAACAGCAGACAGTGAGTTTATCTTTAATACCCTGTTCAGTGCTTTTGTCTTCTGTCATTGCAATTTTTTAATATATCAGGGAAATGGCTGCTTTGTCCCCAACATTATTAAAGGGTTATCATAATTTTTTATTTTCCTTTTTATAAACACACCATTTAACAGGCTAGACACACATTTCATGTAGAAAAATTATCTTTAAATGTAAAGGAGGTATAAAAACATTAAAATAAACATAATTATATGTTTCTGCATTGCTATAGTTGAGTCTGTGACTGCCTTTAGAAGATTAATTTCTTACTTTGGGGTGACAGTTTGAGTTCTAGCACCTCATAACACTGTAATGCACTCATTAATGGTGTATATGGGGTTTGAAGCATATGAGAAACAGCTACCATAGACTGAGGTGTCCTACTTAAATTTCCTTCTATGAGGAATTAATAACAGACTCTTGATTTAGCTGAAAGAACTGAAAGAAAAGTTAATCAGAACATAAGTCTGGACTAGATCCAATTACTTTTAAGGTGTCAGAGTTGCATTTCATTATATTATTTGCTATATTGCATTAAGTTACACCATAGTCTATGGAGAGACCCTTAAGTGACGTGCCATTGCTTTGTGTGGTATTTTTTGGATTGCTTCACGTCCTGGTACAGCCCTGGAAATTTATGCCTTCCATCCACTAAAGGTGACTATGGAAAGTAGTATTGCAAATGTTCCTTACTGGCTGATTGTAGAGGCTCCTCAAGGACAAGAGCTGGCTCTGGAGCCAGAGCCTACAGGACAGCATCATTCCCCTCTTCATGGCATGCCCCAGTGTGTCTCCAGAGCCCTTCCTGAGGTCTGACCAGTGTGTGACTTGACATCCAGGTCCACACAGCTCTGAGTCACGTTTTGGGAATTATTTTTTTTTATTTAGGGGAATGCAGAACCTAAGTTTTGCACCTTCTGGAAAAAATGATAGCATTTGCTAAGAGAAGATAATGCACCTCCAAGCTGCTGTTGAGCCTATCCAGAAGGGTGCAGAGGGCCTGAGGCACAATGTTGAATGCCACCTCTCATCCCTGCAGCGTCACGCTGCAGGATCTCTGCCCCTCCAGTGGTTACTGCCTGAAGAACTCTGTGACAATGTTAACTTGACCTCTCTGGGGTTTCCACCACTTTATTGAGGACTGGCTTTTCTGTACTGTGAAAGAAGGAGAGATACTTGCTTTGGCATCCTGTTGGTTTGGAAGGTGATGTCCAGACCTTCCTGCAGCACATTCTGCAATTGCAATCTCCAGCCTCACAGTGAGAGGACTTATGGCTTACATCTTCCTACAAAACTTCCTACATCTGAAGAGGTGAAGCTATAGGCAGAAAACTAGAAATTGAAATTTGTGAGGTGCATTTTCAGGAGCACTTACCTGGTAGCAGAAAGTGGTTGTGATCTTGAAGGATACTCAGCAGAATACAAACTGGCAGCAAAAATGTTCACAGTAGTTTTGATCTGCCTACACAGATGCTGACAGATCCCAGAGTGGACAAACCCACAGAAGCAGGATATTGTGTTCAGGACATCTCGTTGGCAAAGTGGAGTGAGACCACAGAAGTGCAACAAACACCAAGCATCACTCTGGAGGGACTCACACACCAAGGAGAATCCTGGTCTTCCTGTGTAAGACGGGGTGCAGTCTGGCACTGACCTAAATATTCATTTGAACCAGGGGATTAATTTCAGTTTAAAAAATATTAGAAACTGGTCTTTGTACGTGGATTGTCTCTGCAACAATGTATGAACAGTTTTTCTAGAAATTAACCCTCTACTCACTGAAGACAAAGCCTGAGTTCCAGCTGTTGTAGCTTCTACTTCAGCTCATTGAATCATACTAAACATCTATGAGTGAACTGAAGGGACCATTACCTACTCAGAGGCTTAAACCTGACCGCTCCTAATTAACTCTCTGGCAGAATAAGGACTTTCAATATTGTGCTTGCAGCTTTTCTGTGGGCATTTGCAATGCTACCAGCAGCTATATTGAGCCCTGGATGCTGAAGAGGGAACAGTTTCCCAAAGATAGCAGCAACATTGATACAAGCAGAAATAATATGACCCTTCAATTTATATTTACTATATTCTTCTATATACCTCTAGAGATTGTGTTAGCCACTTCAGTGTAGAACAGGTGGTGTTATGCTTCTTTTCTTTTCTTTTTTTTTTTTTTTTAATAGTATTAACAGGATTTTCATGTCCAGAGTACAACACAATATTTTAAAAGTGATCTATATTTTAAAATGATCTGAAGTCAAGGGGAAATATTTCTAGAAAAAACCAAAAGACAATTTGAAAAACTTTCCTAACATTTTTGTGCTTGGTTTTGTTTTTCTTTTTGGAGAGAGACGGTTAGAGATCAACAGAGGCTTCAGAGGCAAGCAAATTGAGGAAATTGTTGGCCAAAGATGTAGAAAATCCCTATTCCAGAAGAATAAGAAAACAGCTTATTGCAGTCTATATACTTTGTTAGATTTCCTACATTTTCACCAGAAGGAGCCCAGGTCTATCCCCTTAAAGAAAGGACAAGCAAATGATGCCCTGCTTTCTGATGAATGGCATTGTAATTCTTATTCTGTGCTTTCTTAGTGAAGAGAAATGGGTTTGGAAACTTTCAAATACTCTTTATAATTTTCAAAAATTGAGGAAATTTGTGTTCTTTGCTGAAAAAAAGAGAAAAAAAAATTATTATTTGTCTAAAAATCACTGTGTTTGCATTTGCTTGTTAGTTCAAATATTCTGCACGTACTCCCTCTGGAAATGCCTTCTGATAGGAGAAACTGATTGGACACTGAGGCACCAATTTCAGAAAGCATCCTTAATTCCAACCAGCAGTGCAAGACCCCATCAAAATGTAAATGTGATCCTGAACTAGGATATCCTTCTGTTTCTTCCTTTTGAATGAGGGACACAGCGGTGATCTTTGACAGACAGTGCTTCTTCAGAAACTGGCCAGCTAAGTAAGCTGGAATTTTTACTAGATTATTTTAGTTTAGTCTCAGGGCTGAATTAGAGGAGTAATATTTTTGTTGCTTGCTAAACTGTATTAACTATTTTAAGGAGAAAAATAAGGAAACAAAAGAAATAAATACAAATGAATGCAATATATGTCTGGCCCTGATATTAATTAACAGAAAAATAATGGAACAGTTCTAATTTCATAAATAATATTAATCTTTGATTAAAGTTTTGTCTTGGCAATAAGGTAAACTTTGCTGTGCAATCCCAGCATTTTGCAGACAAGTATGGTAGTTTTATTTCTCTTGCTTGTATACAGATGACCTTCAACTGAGACACAAGCAGAAAACTGAATTTTTTATATATAGAAGCTCATGAACAAAAGGTCTTTCCTTGCTATCCATTTTCACAGGACCCATGCATTTAAAATACGGTAGGCTTCATTTCATTTTATGCTGACTGAGATGTTTACTATTGTCATGTTATTAACCTTGCTTTACAAAGGCTTTTTTTAACATCAGTTTTAGAGTTTATTACTAGTCTTATTTGTGATATACAGTTCATGGCCTTATTAAAGAATGTGTCCTGCCCTTGGAATTCCCTGGTATCAGGTAAATAAAAAGGCACTTTTCTCTCTTTAAACAATCAAATAAAATCACAGATGTATGGGTTTACTTTAATATCCCCTGTACAAAAAGAAGTTTGTGGAAGATTTGACTTGTCATAAAAACTGTTAATGTGATACAAATTCTTTATAATTAAAATCTGGCCCATGAAGTAAAAAAATGACAATTATTATTTGCTGTTTCTTCATTTCACTTGAGTTAGTTGATGTCAGTTCCAAATGGATAAATTGCCACCTAACTCTTCAGAATTAGCATGTTTCAAGCTTCTTTTTGGATATATAAACCAAGAAACACATCAAGTGTGGGGAATTTAATTCTTTTCAAGTGTATGCTATAAGAAAGTTTCTGGATGGCTGGGTTGACAATCCTTGAGTTCATGGTATGTTTTGATTGGCATAAAATAGCCATGAAACTTGAAAAAGTAGTTCTGTTTGTACCTTGAGCAGCACAGTAGTAACAGGCCTGAAATGTTTTCAAGAGTATTGTGAGCCTTCTGGATGATTCCTGCCTATCACAAAGAGTACATAATCAGTAGTTTTGGCACTCAAGGCCATCCAAAGAGCAGAGTTTAATCCCCTCACCATCAAGGGCATCAGCTTTCTACTTTCTTCTTTTTACACCTCAGCCTCCACTGCAGATACCAGAGCCCCTGTGTGCTCTGCACTGAAAAGAATCAGCAGAAGAGCTCCACATCTGAGTAATACCATCTTTCCCATGCCTGCCTCAATGTCTTTAACCCTACTTGGATTAATAATTTTCCCACATCCTTCTCCAGGAAACACTCCTACTTTGACCACAGAGGAAATTTATTTCTGCAAAGATTTATTTCTGCAAAATTTATTTCTGCTGAGATTTCCCTCTCTTGGATGTTTTCTAACCCCACTTCAAAATTACCATCATGCATGAGAACATCCCCATATATTTTTAATACTGTTCCTTTAGTCTCTGGCTTTAATCCACTGCCTTTAACATTTCCACAAAACTATACAGCTATTATGTATAGGTCACATATGAATCTGATTTACTCTGTTCATAACAGAGTTCAGAATCACATTTCTTAAGACTTGTTGTCTACTTAAAATCAAGTTGAGCACTTACAGAGAGGAACTGTTGGGTTACTGCTCTGTTTAAGCAACCAAACTTTATACACGTTTGCACTCTTGTGAGAAATACATAAATTAGACAATTTATGTTATAAAGTTATATTATAAAGGGCTTCTGCTAACTCACAGTTCTTTGGAACATTTCCGGGGATTCAGGAGACCACTTGTCCATCTAGATGTGACAATCCACTGACATTGGAGGTATGTAGAGGTAAGCAAAACTTTACATTGTAACAAAGTCTCTTTCACTTCCACCACCAAAGGTGACAAGTTGTATCCCCCGTTTGCTCCTTACGTGCTCCCTATGACAATTTTATTATGACCAGAAAATAATGGAGCAAAATTAGCAAGAGCTCTTGAGCCTCACCTAGTTCCAGCTTTGTAAGTCACAAATGACCTTTCTACAGGTGTATGTCATAGACCTTGGTTCAGGTTAACCAGTTCCTTTCCTTGCAGCTCCACAGGGGAATTTTACCTTTCCCAGTGCTTGTGTTACCTGCCACAGAAAACACTGACTGCCTGTAGCGATGGATTTGTGACCACAGTTTTCCATGCCACTGGGAAGTACTCAAGGGCACCACACAAGGGTGTCTCTCTTTTTCTGGAAAAGTATCAGAATGGCTTAAATAGGGACAGTTTGGTTTTATTCCCAGGCTATATAACTGTTTTTACAAGATACTGTCTCTTTCTGGTGCTTTTTTTGCTTTTGTTTAGAAAAATAGCACTATAAGTAATGGTGAGTAACACAAGAAAAACTGAGATGACTGTTCACAGTAAGCAGGACCAGGTTAATTGGGAGCTGTGATACCTTTCATTTGACCAATTGATATAGCTGGAAAATTTTGACAAGTTTCCAGATTCTCGTCTTCTTGGCAGAAAGACAAACCTAAGGGTCTTTTGGGTACATTTGGGAGTTTGACCAACTTTTCGTAACTGTAAAAACTAGTCTTAATATACATTGCTTCTATTTACAAACTTTATTCTGCCAGTGTTCTTTAGCCATCAAATATACAGTAAGATACTGGGACCTGCAATTTCATTTCTAGAGTATGTGAAATGTTCCCAAATGCCATGATAGGATAACTTAGCATTCTGGTGTGGCATTCTTGGTTTGTCTAAATTGCCAGCTGGAGTAGTTGAATGGCAACACCCTTATTTTGACACCTTTTTGTCATTTAAACACATGAAATGTTGTGGCCAAGGAAATTTTATGTTTAAAATAAAGGAAGTCAGACTTCTTCAGATTTTAAATAAAAGAGCTGTAGGTTTACATTTGAAACTGAGCCCAAAAACTTTAATCTGAATCCAAAATTCACAAATTAAAAGGAAAATTGTGCCACTAACATCTTGTGTGCTGGTATGCCTTATTTTCTGAAGAGGAACAATACAAAAAATCATGTATTCTGAATACAACAGTAATTTTTCTAAACACATGTGATATATATATGTGCAGTCCGCACTGATTAATGCAGAAATGTACCAGCCACAATTCAGATCTTGACTAGTATGATATCTGAGAAATATCCATTTCCCTGAGAAATATCTATATTTCACAGAAATTTCTATAAAATTTAATAATGTAATTTCAAGCTTGGTTATCAACTTTAGAGTCCATGGAGGACTTCAGTGAAAAAAAAAAAAGATAAGTTTCAGTTTATTTTTGCCTGAATGCAACTGTATTTTCTGATGTATTCAGAGCTTATCCTAAAAATTAATGATCTACAGAGAATATTCAATTAAACAATTTTTGTTTGCATATCTTAGCTATCTAATAAGAGCATCTCAGTTAAAAGGATGTAATGAATTGAATATAGGTGAAAAGTAATTTTCTTTTAAGCATATAAAAAGGATAATAGAAGTCATACTTTGCAGAATTACCTCACTTGTGGTGAATACAGGATTTCCAAATAAACCTAATAACTTTATTTTATATGAAATATTATAGTAAGTTTAAGGCGTAAGATTCTTTATTTTTTTAGAACTAAGTGACACCCAAACCCCACTGCAATTTTTAAAATCAATGTTTAATTTGTGGTAAAATAGTGTGGGTTTTTTTTTTTACTATAGAAAGGTGGACTACAATTTACCCAAATAAATGTCGTGGGACAAACACATTTAATTTGCTCAAGAGATGGTGTACAGAGACAGAGTAAAAAAAAAAAAAAAAAAAAAAAAAAAAAAAAAAAAAAAAAAAAAAAAAAAAAAAAAAAAAAAAAAANATACAATAACAAAAATAATAATAATTTTCTTTCTAGAAAAACTAGAAAGGCAACTGGAAAGCTGAAAATTGTTTTGCAATGGGAGCATGCTACTGGGGATCTTGAGAGCCATAAGTTCTTACCTGTTCCTTTCAAAACAATGGACTCATAACTCCATGCACTACAAAAATGCATTTTCTTCGCACCTTGCAAAGTATGGCTTTACAGTGCTTTAGGCTTTACATAAGAAAAGGGGTTTGGTTTTTTTCTGAAGATGCACAATATCTGAAACATTTCAGGTGCAATTTATATAACTTAAGTGCAAAAGGACCTCAATTCTTCTGGTGAATTGAGAAAAAATTCCATTAGCCCAAATATGATTTGCATCGGTGGAACCAGAAATGCTCTCACAATCAGTGAATTTTGCACCAGCAGAGATGAAAGCAAAGGTATGGCAAGCTTTCTTGGTTTAAGGTACATTTCTGCTTTGCTGGAGTTCCATCAGTCTGTGATGAATCTTTGTCGAGCGTGTATGTGCTAGAACTACAGCAACAAAGCAAAACACTTTTGTCTTCTTTGGCATGCAGAAATATTTTACCATCTAAAATTATTAAGAAAACATTCTTCACTATGCCACAACTTGAAACCCTATCATAACAATACTCAGCAGTTGTTCTGCTGCTTTAGTCTTTGCTCCGCAGTCTCATTTCACACACTACTGCTGCTTTCAAGATGGGGCTTCCTATAAATTCAATTTTAAAATCAGTCAAGTCCCTTCCCTCAGTATGCAATATTCTATAGTGAAAGCTATGGAAAAAACAAAACAAAACAAAACAAAAATGTAAATGTAAATGTCCAATAAAAAAATAGGTAACACACACCTATATCAGTCAATGTATTACAACATCATTCTAAGAGTATTTAACAAATCTAATGATGCCTCACCTATTTCACATACTGAGACACCATGCCAAGTTTTCAGCTTGCATGAGTACTGGAGCTGGTCAATGGAAATGCACTTACCACAAGTGATTACATCAGATGGACTTTTTTAAATGTTGTATAGATGCAATGAACCTTTTTTTTTTTTTTTTTTTTTTTTTGGGATTTTTGTATTTTTTTTTTTTTTGGTGGATCTGTAGCATGTTGTTTGGGCTACTATTTCTTAAAAATAAACACCTCAACATTTCCAGTAATCCTATCAGGTATGGTTCTCAGAATTACTTTCTGCTGAAAAAAAACCAAACCAAAACCAAAAAACGGTAGTGGGATTGATGCACTGCCTGTGATCTGAGACCAAAACCTTGCTCAGATGTGTTTCGTGGTTTCAGTTGTGCTCTCTGAGTGGCCCAGAGACAGCACAGCTATAAGGAATGCATTTTGTCATGAAGCCAGAGGCACTGCTCCTTTCCCTTCCACAAACCCCTGGATTTTGCGCTGCACAAGTCCAAAATTATTTTGTTGATATTCTCTCCTTCACTTTTCCCAGCTCTCTGGCTCTGCACAACAAAAACTGTTACAAGGTCTTGTTAAGAAGTCTTTACCAGAAAATGAAAGAACTGACCAGTTTTGTTCCAGTGTTTAAATAATACATTGTGCTCACATTATGAGTTACTACTGATTTTTAACTTCTCTTGCTTTAAGTAATGCTAATTTGACCACAATGTAAAATAAAATTGCTTATGAAGTTTATTTTCATAATCTCTCTCTGAAAGTAGTAAGTCAGGTCTTGGAACAAAACTTTCAGAGGGACTCTCTCTTAAAAGGTTGAAGTAGAGAGAGAGAATTGTTCCAGCATGACTGGGTGTAAATAGTGTGGAAAACTGGAGCCAGAACTGTTAAAAGTGGTTTACACCTAATTCAATACTTGGTGTTAGAAAATTGCAAAGAAAAGACAGTAGGTTTAATTAGTCTAACACAACTAGTTTCACCCTCCCCTCATCTTAGACCTGCACTCTCATTAAAAAATTAAATAGCTTTATGTCCCTTACAGAAGTTTTATTCGCTGGATTCCTCCAAAACCAAAAATATCAGTAGAATGAACATTCATCATTCCTAGACTGCTCTAATTTTCACACTCTAGTTTTCAGCTTGCTTTTATATGTATATGTGAACGATCTGCCCAAATATTCTGCTGAATACATACTAATAAATTGCATTAGTATTTGCATACCATATGCTCACTAAGGGTTTAATTACAGTTTGTTCCACAAACAAGTATTTTTAAAAAATTAACGTATGTCAGCTAATTATTTTTCCTGACTTATTTTCTTTTTCATTTTGCTTCATTTTTAATTTATACAAGACCTCTTTGTGGCCTTGTTTCATTTTCCAAAGAATGATAATAACTGAGGCTCTAATACTTCAAGCACTCAGGCAAATCCTTTAGTTTATTCACCTGAGCAGTCATCAAAGATTTGTATGTACAAAGTAAGGAAAATTACACATGAACATGATTTTGTTCCAGTTTAGATGCTGAAATATACTCATATAAACTACATATTGCACAAACTACACCTTACAAAATCTGGAAATTAGCCAGAAAAAAATCCTTCACCGCTCCACCATAGCAATCTCAAATTATATTTGTTTGGCATGATTGTACAGAGGTACATCACTCATGCTCCTTTCACATTCCACATGCTCTTTTTAGAACACATTCTCACGTAGTCATGAGGGTCCCTACTAAACACATAAATGCACGGTTCATATACTTCAAATATTGATTGGAAGATAAAGTTGATATGCATATAGCTGCTCACCAGATTTGAGAACAAACCTCATCAGGCCCTCAGGACGTGCAAGTATTGCAGGTTCACTCATATGGCTCAATAAGCATACTGACAGGTCCTTTCAGATTATGTCATTACTCTAAAAATCAGGGCCCTGGGACTCACAGGACACTCAAAGAAATTAAGGACAAATAAAGTTAACCCATTTTTAGTTTTTTTTAAATTACATGGAACAATGATGTTTCATGTAAAATTTCTTCCTCATCAAATGCAAAATTAATTCACAGAGAGTGAATTTACAGTTCTCACACTGAAAGTCACAACAAGTAGAACAGGGTCTGCATGACAAAGACTGCTCTTTGGATTGCAGCATCTTGATACCAAGGATATGCTTGCAGCAGAGGCAACCTGGGAACCCAGGAACATGCATCTGAAACCAGCTTGTATTTCAGCACAGCCAGGTAGCCTGGCTACAATTATTTGAGCTTCAAACCCATGCCTGGATTGCTCTGTCTTTAGTACCTTCTTCTCCAATCATGCAGATGGCAAATCCAGAAAAGTGTGTTGGAAAGACCTAGAGGGCAACTCCATTTTGACTCCCTATCCATGGTGGTATCCACTGCCACTATCTCCTCTGTTTATAAGGAACCCCCTGCAAGGTTTTGCTGGGGTGGGTAAGTGCTGCTGCTTACAAAATACACAAAGCTTCTTCTGTTTTTCATCACCAACTATGGCACCAATTAAGAATGGCAATTAAGAATCTCTCTAAAGGAGAGTCTAATGAAGAACTAGAATAGCCAGCCTGGGGGTATAGAGAGACATTCCAGAACAGGTTAGACAAATAGCTGTGGCAAACACATGGGTAGGAGTGCTTGCCTTGGTGCAGAGACTGAAATACAAAGAGCCCCTCAAGATCCATTTTTTTATGTCTGTGTAGACACCATAATTTCCACCAAATCTTTTCCAGGACTTTCTGTCACGCTGGAAAACGGGGATGATGCTTTGGATCATTCTTGCTGTAGTATAAACTCATTTTCATTTGTACCATCCATTATCTGGAGAGCACTCAGACTCTCCTCTTCATGGCAGCCTTTTGCATTACCTTTTTCCCCCCATCTTTTCTTCTTCAGCTTAAACAACCCTGACTGCTTCAGCCTTCCCTAGTCAGCTTGTTTTTTTAGCTCATAGTTTTTGTCCCTCTCCTTTCCACTTACTGCAATTGACCATCTTTCTTCAGTGTAGAGTCTAAAGATATCAAAAAGGTTCAGGACCTTTTATTTTCCCAAATAACTAAAATGATCCCATGTCTTGCAGTTAAGATGCTGTTTACCTTCTCTCAATATGATACTTGCAGGCCATGGTGCTGTTCTTTCATGCTATG
Source organism: Dicaeum eximium (assembly GCA_013396995.1). Taxonomy (NCBI): domain Eukaryota; kingdom Metazoa; phylum Chordata; class Aves; order Passeriformes; family Dicaeidae; genus Dicaeum; species Dicaeum eximium. Next base: position 228,073 of record VWZP01008963.1, on the reverse strand, counting down.
GTTTCAGTGTCCCTTTCAGCATTTCCCACAGAAAAGCCAATTGTGTTACCTGATTGCACAGCTGATAATGCCTGCAGAGATGCAAAATCTTCCCACTTGAAAAATATAAAGGATTTAATATCAGATTTTTGAATTTGCTCAGATTATTTCAAATTTTGTTTTTTAGACATTCAAAGGCCCTCAAATATTTCCTATGTAAGGAGCTTTTTCCCTATATGAAAATCAAGCTGTTATTTAAAGTAATGAATAGAACAGATTTCATCATAGGTCTCTAGAGAAAACAATTCTTTAGTACTTTTTATTACTATTTTACACCTATTTTTAAGTGAAAGATATAATGTGGGGTTTTTCCAGCATATTGGGATACAATATATTTTATGTAATATATTTAATACAAACCCTCTCCTAAATAACTTGAAAGAACACTATACAAAAAAGAACCTCTGTTGCACTTAGTAGGAAAAAAAAAGGTGTAAAAATAATACAACAATAACTGAGAAGATTGACACATCTGGGCAATAGAAAAAGAGTACAGAACATAAAATATTTATCTTTTTGTAAAGTTTATTTAATTTTCAAGTTGTAAAAATAATAGAAGCTTATGAGGCAGTGAAGTTTAAATTGTTCCAAAAGGTAATCACTTTATAAGAAGTATGTCGGTCATAGTGTGATAAGGAATAAGCAACAGCAAAGCACTGAAATGCACAGAAAGGAGAGAAGAATTTGAAGATAAGAAGTCTGAGTTTCTCCTTTTTACCAGCTGGAACACAGGATATGCAAAGAAGCGAATTGCAGGCCTCTGATTATGGAGTCTATTCAGGACCATTTGGAGCTAAGAAAATCTGTACAGTGGTAAGAAATACCAGAGGGTGGGGATTTTAGCTGTTTAGTTTCTGGAGATTGCAGGAAAATGGTGTTGAGATTGGCCCAATCCTAGGGATGGACTGATCACTGTGGCTGCTACCTCTATAAAGCCAATGAGAAGAGACGTTCCAGGTCCCAGTCCCAAGACAGGCTGCAAGACCTCCAAGGACATCTAAAGCAAGTCCTGTTGAACATTAAGAATCTCAAACTCTTCTGGGCTCGATGAGGCACCTCTAATATATTGTCTCCTACTTGAGCCTGGGGTTGCTTTACATAATACTGCTGGAACAACCCAGCTAGGAAAAATCCTACAGGAGAAGCCCATGGAAAAGGAGAATTTCTCCATAGAAGCACAGTCAAAGGCTGCAATAGCAATAGCAATTGTCAGTCACACTAAGAAAGGTCTGAGAGGTCTGGCAGAAGCAGGAGAAAGCAGAAACAAAGTACAAAACACACCGGTTCGTTGAACCTCCTTCAACACCACGACTAATTATAAACTAGTAGAATAAGTTGCTGGACTATCACAGAATCAGACACATCAATCTGGAGGAATAGCATAGGATCAGACACACCAATCTAGAAGGCACATTATGCATAAAGCAGTCCGAAACATCTCCATATTTGACGCCTAGGAGAACCAACATATTATGGAATGTATTGTGAACCCTGGCACAATAAGCTGAAGTGGAATCATGTGTTGTGCCTTTATTAGGGCAGGACAGACAGGCAAGAACCACAGCAAGTTGCAAAGAGATGTAGTGGCACCAAGGTCAAACAGCCAGAGTGCAGTGAGCAAACAATGTGCTGTGTTGCATCCTAGAGCTGTGTTTAAATTCTCTCCACATGCTGTTTATGGACCCTGAGCAGGAATCTCTGGACTGCATGAGCCCTGCATCAGCACAGGGGCTGCAGAGCCTTTTTTAGGTGAAGTCACACCTGGCTGACTGTGTGTCTGGGGTCTGATAAAAACTGGGCAGAGATTAACCAGGTCTGCCCAGCTACCCACAGTGATTGCCAGCTACAACTTGCATGCTAATTTTTTCACTGATTTTACCTTATTACACAATTTTGCTTTTCTTTCTTTTGGAGATTCGAATCTCCCCTTTACCCCATTTGGTTGAAACAAACATACAGATCACTAAAGAGAAAAGTTTAATCTATACAGAGGTACTTATTTAAGTGTATTTTCTCACCTTCACAGAAAGTGGAAGCTGGGGCAGATTAAAGCTCTCCTGTAATTTCCGTGCTGCAGCCTTACAGTTCACCATGAGGCAGAAGTGAGATGCCTGAACTGCAACTAAAGCACTGGAGCAGCTAGAACAGAGTATAGTTACTGGTACCTAACTCCAAATAGTAATATTTGGTGTGACTTGACAAATGAACATAAGCCAAAATAGAGTATTTCCATTCTAGTGGGAACTCTATCGGAATGAGATGCCTATTGAATACAGAAGCACTTTTAATTTATTTTCTTTATTGGCAAAAAAAAATTCCCATCCTTAGCTTATTAGAAATTGCAGTTATCTGTTTCTTGGAAAAAAGAAAAAACAAAGCAGCATTTCTGATTATCTCTGCTACTGTTATGAAAACATACTGAGTAATATTTCAATCACTCTTATGGCAGTTTGCAATGCTGCTTATCTTTCTTTGCAGTGTAAACATCTAGTCCCTAATTTCCATGAATAGGGTTAGCACCTTTAGATTTAGATTTAGATTGCTGGATTGAGGTCAATAACAACTTGTTCTTCTGAGGTATTTCTTAAAATATGACTGAAGATCTTTAATTGTTGATTTTCAGTCAGCATCAGAAAGCTGATTTGTGCTCCTTATTACTTCAACTTCTTATTGACTTCCAGGTGTTGACTTTCTGGCACTGAAAGTACTCTTCTCCTTGCAAGCTCCTCCTGAGCTGCTGAATCTCTTAAAATCAATTCACAAGATTTTAATTTTTCTATGTGCATTATGCAGGTACATAACCTCATGCACCATTAACAGTGGGTTGATTCACACTCTTTTAGCTGTCCTTGTACTTAAAATACTTAATTGATGAAGATCTGCTTTATCATCAAACTGGTTTTGATTTCTTTCAGAATAAAACAAGGTGTTTTTTCCTTCCCACCCCAAGGCTGAAACTTGCTATGGTTATCTTCAGCATTTTTTCACAAATTCTTTTTTTTTCTTATTTCTTTACTTCTTGAAAACAATTCTAAACCTTTCTATATTTCCTTCAACTGTTTGTCATCTCCACCCCAATCTACAGAACAGCTTACAGGTCTTTTTTTTTAATCAGAAAAAACAGAAGCCAAAGTAGAGCAGCAAGAAAAAAGCCAGAATAAATTAATAAAGTGTTTTGTGGGTATATAATTTTCTATTCAATACCATTTTCCAAAATATATCCCAGATATGGAGAGTGCAGTGAGCCTGAATCAAGCTGAAGTCTGTCACACCACACATTAAAGTTCTAGTAAAATGATATAAAATTTGATAAAGAGCATAAGAAAATCTTGGAACAGAAAGAAAAAAAATGCACAAGAAATTAAAAGTTAATGGAAAAAATAAACCTTTGAGCCCCAGAGAGTTTATTTAGGGTAGAAGGAGAGAGGAGAGGAAGGAGGAGAACAAAAGATAAATAAAAGATTGCAAGGGGGAAGGAAAATGGTGCTCTGCTTTCACTGGGAATACTTAAATGCCTCACAAGATGAGCAGAGCATTAGGATATGAAAACCTAAAGGGCAATATAATCCCAAAGGGGAGGACTAGTTTCAAAAGAAGGTTTATTAAAACTTAGCTTGCTTTGCATAATGTCAGAAAAAGAAATACAGTGAAACTCTAACCTTTTTTCCTTTTCAACTTTCAGTTCCTTTACACTCTTTTTTCTCTATGATCGCTTTCCCTACCCTGTAGCTTTACTCCTGTTTTCTGTTTATAACCTTTAGAATACTTTCATGAGCATATGCTATAATTCTCTTCCCTTTTCTTTATCTCCTTGTTCCTACAAGCTGGCTTGAATAAAGAAGTCATTATCAGCAAGCCCACAATGGGTCCAGACATCCACATTCAAGATGTTGTATAGATGATATATTGATCAGTCCTCAATGAGTAATAGCGTTCTAATGAAAAGAGCGTACAGGAGTTAATGTATCTGCTCATGCAAACCACAAATGAAGCATTCTGTGGCACAAAGGGTCTGGCCCTGTGAATTATAATTACTCCCTACAACAATAAAAGTCAGGAGTGGTTTTATTTATTTACCACAATCAATGATAGTCTGTGGGCTACACATTGAAAATTCGTTTTACAAACCAGCACCCAGACTGTTTGCCTTTTCTGTGTCCATTGGGAATTAACCCTTCAGCTGCTGCTGCAGATCCTGAGATGGCTATTCCTGCAGAAATGGAAAGACCACAGCTTGTTTCAGTGTTGCTCAGGTTAAGAAAAGCCACTACAAGCATTCCGAGAGGAGTGACCATATGTGGCTGCTCCCAGCAGAGACAGCATATATTAAAGCAGGATGAGCATACAAAAACAAAGACTTTCTGTCCTGCATGGACTGCTTGGGGAGTCCTTGGTTTGAAAACTGCACCACAACACTGTGTCATGCACCTTTCACAGTCTGATGAGAATGGTTTTAATGCTTCAGAACTTTCTCTTCTGTCCTCAAAGCAATGAACAGTAGAATAAATACAATCTATGCTACCACATAGAGTACATAGCCAAGGAAAACAAAAGAAGCCACATTCCACTTGTTAATTAAACTGTAGGAAAAAGAGAATTTAAATTCTGTTGACACCCATGCTAAAGCAGAATAAACTTGTCACTGTACTTCAGTAGAAGAGCAAAGAATAACAAAAAAAAGGCTTTAAACCCTAAATTAAAATTAAAATATAATTATGTTACTTTTGTGAATTATGTTTTGCATCTAAAATATTAGTCTATTACCCTTTCAAAAAATATTCAAAGCCAGACACTAGGAAACTGGGAGACAAAGCCAATGTGGGTGATCAAAGGTGAGAAGCAGTTTCTTTTCAAAGAGCAACGAAAATAAAAGACTGGTCAGACCGGAAAAGAAATACTGGGGTGGAATGAGGAGTAGTGGAGATTCATAAAATCCATGTATGCCTCACAGAAGATAAAATCAGAATATCTGTACTCTCTTTTTCTCATTATGACATCTAGGGGACAACAAATGTGACTAGAAAATTGAAAATAAATAAATGCAGATACTTTTCCATACAAAGAACATCTCTGCTCATTGTCCCAGGATGCTACAAATGTCAGGTTTGTGGGATTTCAAGAGACAATTGATCAAATGTCATGGAAGAGAATTCCTCAAGATCTCTTTCTCAAGAAATCCTAAGCCACAAAAGCTAGAAGAGGTTCTGAAGGAAGTGCTATTAAATTGTAATGTTACTTCCTCATCCTGGCTTTTGATACTTTCCTCCACTGGGTGAGGCTGACCACTGCCTGGGCCAAGGAGCTGGGTGCACTGATTACCTTAAAATCAACAACTGTCATAAAACAAGACATTATTCTATGCAACCAACAAATTTGCCGAAAAAAGAAATTAGAAGAGGTTCTTTTTCAATTCTTCCACTGTAAATCAGATCAACATGTGACTGAAGCACCATCTGATGTAAAGCCTCATTTCCTGACAGGGGACTGTAACATGACATTTGCTCAACTCACCCATCTGTTTAATTTGTCCCTTATATTTTTTATGTTTCTTAATGTTGTGAAACTGCACGGACTTGTAGTTTGGTTGGCTTGCAGCACCTATGATGCAGAAGAAACAAAGAGTTTCCTTCATGGGGCACCAGAGTGATATGCAGTTAGCTTTTAATTGCTGTGGGAGGCCTTTGAAGAGGAGAAGTGAAGGCTCCCGAATTTCTGTCAAAAAACACAAATTACCTTCCAGGGCTAAAATCTGCACTGATAGGAAATGCAAACTACCGTCCCTTGAATCCTGAATAATCTGGGTTCTGAATTAATTATATCTTTCCAAAGCTTAACCATAAATAGGAGTTGTCATCTTTTTTTTCTTTTCTTGTCTGTTCCCTGCTGTGTGTGTACATGTGTCCTTCTTAAGTCTTGGTAAATCTCTCTGATTAAGAGCAGGATTAATATAGAAGAATTAAACTTTTAAGATCAAAAAGAAAAGACATTTAACTTTTGCCAACAAGAAATTGTTACTAACAAGCATTCTTTGAGTGAAAGAAAGGCTCCCCGGGTGCAAGGGACTGTTAAACTGAAAATACAAAGTTTTTCTTTAAACAAGTAATCTTCAAAAGGAAATATTTTATTTTTTCATTTTTTTCCACTTTAATCCCATCCTTTCCCTGCCTCACTTGGAGCCTTCTTATAGAGAATGATATTGTAAATGGTTGTAAAGTGTTATTTCCATTCATCATCTAAGCCCCACATGAAAAGTAATAAATGAGGAATTATACATTAAAAAAACATTACACTCTTTGTGTTGCACTCTTGTTTATTATTTGGGACCACACTATTTTGAAATAGTTTCAGGACTATTAAAGTGAAAACTTTTACTCTTTTTCTTTGATATATATCATTCAAATAAGAAAAAAGAAAAAAGAAAGGATAATAGTTAATCCACTAATGACATCTTCATATATTTAATTACTATTATTTTTATAGCAATATCATTTAACTGACTCTGAACACCATTTTTCATATGTAGTGAGAAAGTATATATTCTACATATAATGGTAGGTAGGTGAAAAGGAGTGCAACATGTAAATGAAATATCAAAACCAGATGCAAACTGACTTACCCAAAGTTTCTACATATTTTCAGGATCACTCACAAAAGACTGACTTTCCCCAACCACCACAAGAGCTCCATAGCTGAGCTGAACTGATCTCCAACAAGGTCCTGTTTGTCGATGAGGCACATTTTTTTTTCTCAGTTCTTTACATAAATCTGGAGAAATTTCATTTATTTCAGTGTTATTACCCTGAATTTCTCCCACCATAATGAGAAACAAAATTAAATTTTAAATAGTGTAAAAAAATTATTTTTTCAGACTTTACAGTACAATACTGAGATGCATCTCTTCAGTAGATGTATTTTTGTTCTTTTTTCCATCTTTATAATTTCATATGGCAGTGAGTTTTCCAAGAGCTGAGGAAGTGTCACCACAGATTTCAGAAGACAGAAGGTTCACTTTTCAGATACTGCTGTGCTAACGGTGCCAGGAGCTGGAGGAATCTTTTGTTCTTTCATATTTTTACACATAAATTTCCCTTCTGAATATGCTGTCACATAATCAGCATCATCACCAATATCACCAGGTCAGTTTGAGGCTTTCATTAGGTTTGAGAGAGAATCACACTGGAAAGGAATTGCAAAAAAGGTGTGAAGTCTATGCAAGGTCTTCCATAAGAGGCTAGATTTAATCTGGTTATGGAAAGGGACCAAATGAGAGTTACTGAAAGTCACCCTGGCTTTTAGGCTTCAGGTCTAAGGTCTTTGAGTGAATTGCATTAGACTTGAATTAGGAAATTAAAACAAATTGCAGGAGATACTTCACCCATACCCACAATAAGTGAACAGAAAAGGAGAGTAGGGACAGTATCTGAAATTGAGGGGACTGAAATTTAAAAAAACATTGAAAAATAAAATTACTATATTTTTAGTGGACAGAATGTAAGATTAACTTTGCTTCAGCCCACACTAGGAATCATTAACGGACAAAAGTCTAACAGAAAAGTAAGCTGAACATTCCTCTTGTTTCTGAACACCAAATGAATGGTCACAAAGAAGATTATACAGTTCAATTAGAATATGCAATAAATCTGCTATCCAAAATTTGGCAGATGCAATATTGATGCAGTGGAGAAAATATGTAGAACAAAAATTGACTCCCTCTTTCAGGAATTATTTTTTGTTTTCTGCATTCTTTGGCTGTCTTCAAGATAAGAAATTAAATGTTAGAACCTTGTACCATGTTTGTTCTGCAACCTACTCTTCACTAGCACTCCTAAGAACATATCAAGAGTCAAAATCATCACATCCCCTCCCATTCCAGGCAACTACATTTTTATAATTCCAGTTTTAAATTTACCTAAAACCAACTTAGAAGTAGTTTGATCCTCTTTGCTGTTTTTGTCTTACAGCAAGTCTGTTCCAAAACTTTACTCTTCTGATCTCTAAAGACCTACTTCTTGGCTGAGATATCTCAGTTACATACATTTTTTTCTTCATCCAGGTTTGTCTTCTGGTTTACCAACCTCTCTGGTGTTTATTCCTATAAAGTCTTTATAAAGAGAAGTTCTGTTTCTTACCTTTTATTTTTGATTTTGAGCAAACCAGGCTCTCACGTCCCCAAACATTACTGGATATCTTCTTTCCACATATAAGTTTCAAATAATCTTTTCTTCTCCCTAAACTGACAAAATTTGCAGTGTTGCCTACAGGAGGTCACAGCAGATGCAGATATCACAGCTCAGATGTAGATATCTGTGTTCAAGATGAATCCATTCCCTTATTTTTGGCAAGATGAGTCTTTCTGAGGACAGACAAGTTGTCTCACCCTATTGGAATCCATTTATTGACTGACAATGACATTACACCAAACTTCTGCAGAGGAAGATGTCCCCTTCAAAAAAGACAGCCAAGGAATGTCCCATCTAAATGCCCTTTAAGATCTCATCTTGAGGCTGATCCCACGACTACTTATCCATATTTTTCCATCCCTAACCTTTTTTTTTTTTTTTTCTGGTAAGAGATCTTTAGGTCAAAAACTTCCGAAAGGAGGCAATTAAAAACAATGGAAAGGGTCTTCCAGGATGTTTTTTTTTCTTCTGGGGTGTGTCTTGTTTTGGTTTAGGTTTTGTTTTGTTTTGTTTGTTTTGTTTTGTTTTGTTTTGTTTTGTTTTGTTTTGTTTTGCTTTCAGTAGGAAGGTATTTAAGGGCACAAGAATAATAGCTGAAAGAACAGTGGCCAAAATGGGAGCAATAATGATCTCCAGGTTAAGAGAATGAGGGGTTACAATAGACGAGGCAATAGGGGCCCACTTTAATGCTTAATGTTGTTATCTCTTCCTCCTCATCCTCTAAACCCCTCTATCTGATACCCACAGCAACTAGTGCACATCTCAGCAGATTCTAGGGACAGATCTTTTAGACGCCAGGCAGTCCCAGAAAGAGCCTTCTGGGAAAGTTATGGAACGTGCAGGCATTTCTATGGTTCCAGGTGACCAGGAAGGGCTGAGCAGTCACAAAACTGCAACCATGGACATTGTAAAACCATCAATATGATGATAGGGATATTGTGTTGAAGTGGAATAAAGTCAGTGGGTACATTAAATGTGAAATGCCTTGGAACAAGAAGAATTTTGTATTGATGACTGGAAAGATATGTTAATTCATTAACTTCTTCCCATGTTTCCATGTTCCCATGTCCCCAAACCTCCATCCCTCAGCCTTGGAGCTGAAGAAACCAGCTCCTTTGCATGGGGAGAAATAGAATTTGACAGTTCTCTGCAGCTACTGCTTAGAGCATGTTGCAGTGTTCATCTTACTAGGGGAACCTGGGTGCCATAGACAGATTTCAGTGCAGCTGTTAACTCACCTGCATGTCCCTTCATGCTCTCAGTAATAGGATGTGATATTTCAAGTTAACTTGCACATTCTTCATTCTTTTCTTTAAGACTCTCTATGTGTAAACAATTCACTGTGAACAAATCACTGAATTCACTGTGAGCAGAGCTCCTGTTCCTTCCTCTCTCAGAAATTTTCCTCGAATTGGTCATTTTTATATGACCTAAAACAAAACAAACAAACAAAAAAAC
>VWZP01008963.1:192769-218377 GCA_013396995.1 Dicaeum eximium | reverse complement strand
CACATAATTTAGAGACCTACAGAACAAAAAGTGTTGTGGACACCGAATGTTTATTATTTGGACAAAATCAGCTGAGGAAAATTTCCAGAGCGTCATAGTAGTCAATAAGATTAGGATACCTTACTCGAGCAAAGGATCTGCTCTTTCATAAGGTCTCCTAAATAAAAAATCCCACTCCACTAGATGGCTTTTATAACACAGTAGCATAGCCTGGAAAGGTCAATGCAAGCATGATTTCTTCAGGAGACAAGCACAGAAAAATTTAAAGTGAGAAAAAGAGGGGAGAAAATACATAGAAATTTTTCATACATTTTCTTGTAATCTAAGGGAAAAATAGCTGACTTTAGGCATTAAATATGGCACTATATTTTCACATTTTAAAATGTTTTCCCCCCTCCCTGAATTTTAAAGTAAGAATTAAAGGTTGCTGAATAAAATATGTTTGTTTTTATACTCCTTGTACATATTTTTGTGCATAGATATAATGGCTAGGTAACCAATTCTGAAACAAATATCCTATATTTTTACATGCACAAACACATTTAATAGTGGTAAATATCACTTTTAGCAGCTACATACCTATGCTCCCTGAACACAGTTTCTTTACTACTTTGCACAGACTACATTCCTATCAATTCCTCTGAAAAATGAACATAAAAAGTTTTGTTTGGTTGGTTCCTTGGTTCTTATTTTATTACTAAGTCACTGCTGGTAAATTATAATATCTAGTTCAGGTAAACTTCAGAAAATATTAGCAACCAAGTTCTTCCTCACAATATTTTAAAAAATTATTCTGCTAATGTGTTTTTCTGAGGAGAAAAGGACAAGAGTGAATTAGAAACAAATAGTTCTAATTAAAAAGGAATTGTCAAGAGGCAAAATAAGGCAAGAAATGAGTAGTGAAAAAAATAGTCTTAGGGACAGAAAGCAAATCTGATGGAATGTTCCTGTAACAAGACAAAGCAAGTGTTCTCTTTGTATGGCCTTCAAAAGGCTTTTTTCTCTGGACTTTTAACTACTCAGCCTTTAATATAAGCAAATGTAGTTTTTGCATTGAGACAACAAACATTTTAATTTATTACTTAAAATAGTTGCTTATGTATATGGTCCTTTTTATGTTCACTTGAACATTTATCCTCTTCTCTGGGCCAATCAATGGTCACCTTTTATACCTGGACTGTTGAAAATGTGTGGGAATATCAGATCAAGTTATCTTACATACCATGTTTTCAGCTTGCATTTATGTATACAGAGAGAACTGAACTGACCTTTATTCCACTGGCCTGGAAAGGTTCTGTGTGCAACAAAGGTTGTGGCTGGTCAGGAATCCAGAGTAACACCATGAGTGAGCTAAATGAGGTATGAGAGACATTCATCTTCCCTTTACCTAAAACAAAATATTGGTAACATCTTACTGCAATATTTGGGAGCCACTTCAGTGCATTTCTTTTGTGATTTATGAGTAACTTACTCCTGAGCATCTGTCACACACCGTCTTCTCACCACTCACCCTCTGCAAGGGGGTGGTCTCTTATCATCCCTTTCAGGTGCACTAACTGTTTCAAGGTCTTTTCCATCCATATTCCTCACATGATCAAAGTACATATGTTTGTGCTGTCTTGCCATCTTGGTAACATAGAAATTGTCTTCTTTTTTTGGTACAGGAAATATGTAGGTCCTCACCAGCAATATTTTTAAGAGTCCCCCATGGTTTATTTGTGATCAACACCTATTTTTCATGATTTTTGCTCCCAGGAGAACAGGCTGTGGAAGAACTACATTTTGCAACAAACTTTTGTACATTCTTAGAGTCCATCCTTTCCAAGACTTCTGTGAATGGATGAATGAGCCATTTCTAATTTAATGCAGTTATTTTATAAAATCCCTTTTGTTGAACACGCTTACTTTGAATTCATCTACTGCTTCTGCAATATGACCATTAAGTCTGGGCATTATCCTGTTTCTGGAAAATGGCACAGCCTTCAGAGGTTTTAGATTTAATCCATCTTGGGGTGATCTCATGTCCTCGCCTGATGGAGAACCATTGTGTTCAGTACACGGCATCAGAAATTTTAAGGAAAAGAATACTGAGTCACCAACTCACCTGATATTACCTATTTACCTGTTTCTTCCACTTTTTGAATACTCACAAGACTTTTTTCTTAGTACTTTCTGCATATAATTTGAAAAGTCCAACAGATAAGTATACAGCTGGATACATGAGAGCCTATTCACTGCCACACAGTGCTGACAGCCATGCAGGTGGTTATTAAAGCAGGAACTCCATGAGATGCTTTGGAATTTGGGTTATCTGCCAGCATCTGTCAAATATTGACCTTTTTGAGAAGTATCAAATGTTGTAAATTATCAGCTAAACAGGTGGTTAACAGGTGGTTTCATTTGTACAGTTTTATGTGATATATATTTTGCTTACATGTTTTCTCTGGGAAGACCAAAAACGATATATCCCCCTTCTTTTTGCAGAGTTGATGGCTCTGCTTCACCTCATCTTTTTTGTTCTCTTGGTCTCCAATACAATTTCCTCTGATGAGCACCCGAATGATCAGAATTTACTACAAAGCAATATAAAGAAATGAAAAATCTGACTAGGAAATTTTTATTCTTATGGAGGTGTAAGGTAAATTAGCACAGAAACTTTTTCTTCAGGAGTTGACACTGGATAAAATTATAAGTAACTGCAACTTTTTTTAAGAGAACAGTCTGGCTCTGTTAATAAAGAATGTTGTTCTTATTCATATTTAATAAGCTTATAAGTGTGTACAAATAAACAAGTAAAAGCATTTTAGGGGGAGTAAAGGTCTTCCACCTGCTGATTGGTACATAAAATCAGGCTTTAATTGCTCTCATACACATACATACACACACACACACACAAGATTTTTAGGAAATACAGTGAGAATTGTAAACATTTTTTGATAGAAAATAAGCAAATGACACAATTTGAGGAAAAGACTGTATTTCTTAAATAATCCTCATCTTGGGATCAGCATACATTTGGCCCATATGCACGCACATGGGTAATTAGCAGGTTGGAACCAGCAGTAGGTTAGAATTTTATGTCTACTCAGGTGTATTTCAGACCCCATATTCACCAAAGTCATGAATTAGGACAGTCCCATCTCTGCTGCAATGCAGGAACACAAATACCCTAAAAGACTGAATTTTATTAAAGCACAAATTAGAACAATGCAACTCTGAAAATACACGATCTAAACTAAGTTGGACGACAAGACAATGGCCAAAAAAAACCCAAAAAATTGAAGAGGAAATCTGCTGCCCCTCACCTACAGCCACCTTTTCTCAGCAGCTGGCTGTAGTTTCCTGAAGAGCACAAAGTCCCCCCACTCTCTCCTGCGAGGGTAACCTGCCTGTGGCCACCCCTGCCTGGAGCGTGGCTGTGCTCTGTGTCGTGCTGCAGGGAACGGGAGACTCCAGCCCCACTTCCACACAGCATAACAGTCTCCTTGTGACAGAAGCATTTTATCTTGTGCCCACCCTCTTACAGGTTTTACCACAGGAGGGAGTGATTTTTCACATTTTATATTGAAGTTTCTATTAAATTATATGGTTTTTAGAGTAACTTCTGGGGAAACCTATTAATCTCTATAGCAGGTTTTTATCCCTATTAAGTTCCATATAATTCATTTTTCCATGAGGATAGTCTTTTATCTTCATTTGTACTGTGCAAGGAGGAAAAAGAGGAAATATTTAAAAATCAAGAGATAACAGAAATATAAAAAAAGCAGGACTTTATTTGGTATTTATTTTCCTATTATGGGAGTGAGCTTTTTCAAAGCTTTGTTTCTCACAGTTTCAGGGACCAAACCATTTTTTTAAATTAATTTTTAATAATGTGTAATAATCTGAGTGGCACTGGTCTGTGTGTGGAATTAGAATTCCTCTGATAGAAAAAGAAATATTTGTGCAGAGTTTTATGAGCAAAGTTGACCTGAGGCTTCCCGAGGCTGATTGAGAAATTGCAGTCAACGAAGATCCTTAACCCCTTCCCAGCTCCATTTTTCAATATACTAAAGAAAAAGTCTCTGTGGTTTAACATACAAAGAAACTAACAAAGGCTTGAAGAGAGAAATAAACTCATATATGATTACTAGAAATTCATACTCCTTTTAAATTTACCTTAATGACTAAACTGGTTTTTAAGCACAGAAAGTTGTGAACCTTCATTTATGCATTTCAGAGCTTTATTTAATGGAGCACTACATTTCAAACAACATGTCCTGAGGTCACTTCTCCACTACCCAAGAATTTGCTGTTAATTTCCCTTCCTTTGGTTAAGAGACAAGAGCAGCAATCAACAAATCACATTTGATACTGGCCCAAAATAAGAGTCCAAGAAGCCAGGCAATTCTGAACCGATAGCTGGGAGGGGGGAAACCTGAGCTGAATGTGCCTAATCCTGACAATAACCATGGAGCTAGCCGTCCTAATTCTTTCTAGAAAGGCCTGAAACATGGGTGTTAGCAGGGGTTAAGGAGAATATTTATGAGACCTAAAGATAAAGACCCTGCTAATGTTGCTGCCTGTTGCCACACATTTCCATTAACCTGCAACAACCTGCCAGTGGGCCAGCTCTGTGGGTGTTAATCTCCGTAAACTTTTTCATCCAGTCAAACGTGTTCTGCCAGGGCATTGTACTAAACTCAAAGCTTCCCCTGTTTCAGCACTGCTAGTGATAATCATATTTATTAATGATTTCCAGTTACTCAAGGATACTGAATCTGCAGTGCAAAGAATGCACCCCTTAAAACAACGTTGAAAAAGAAAGTAAAGCCATCACTATCAAGGAACACTCCTAATCTCTGAATGTTGCCAGATTTAAAATTCAGATTGCTATGTTTAACCTAGTGGGAAATATGATCAGGAAACTGTCATGTAAAACAAGAAACATATTGCATAGCTAGTGAATTATTTTACATATATTGTTATTAAAGAAAATTATTTTCACTGTAGAGGTTTTGTAACATTGGTAAGGTTTTACAAAAATAATTTTTAAAATTAAAATTTATTGCAAAATTTGCTCAAAAAATGAAGATGTGGAAGTTCTTTAGAAGAATGTAACTAGAAATTAACTTCCCCTGAAATATGTCCTTATCTGTTCATTATTTAAAGGAAATAAATATGATGTGTAATTTAATTTTCACCCGTCATTTGACATCTTTGACATTAGAGAACTTGAGGTCTACATAATAGAAAATTTATTATGCTGTTGAAAAAAAGAAAAAATTGAAATCTAACCATTTCTGCTCATCTACAATGCTTAACCCTATGCTAGCTGATTTAGAAATTAGAAGAATGGAGAAGTGGCAGGAAGACCATGTTCCTAGGTGCACTCTATGCCTTTTCCTAGAAAGCCTATGGAAATTGTGAGTGCCCTGGGGTAAATGGGATTTTTGTTGCTGAACTGCTCTTGAGTCAGGATATTACTGGAGATGAGGCTTAAAGTGTCTGCCAGGGTCAGGAAAATTAGGAATACTTTATAATATGTTAGCCACTATGTTTTAATTCATATCCATGAAAGCATTACTCCACGTTTGGTGGTGTTTGCTGGCCTAGTTTGAACTCACTGGCAGTAACCTCTGTTCACACACCAAAGTATTGATAAGAGATGCTGACACACCTATCTGAGAGCAAGTGGAGAAAAATCGCTTCATGAACATAACACTTTTCTGTAGTTGGGCCTTAAATAAATACACACATGGGGAAATATGTTAGAAATATGTGATAGGATAAGAGAAAGAAAGGTTTCCTGCTCATCAAAGACAGAGGGGATATCAAGGCTGGCAAGGATGATACATGGAAGAAAGCTGAAGGAGGCCCAAGACAGGGATGAGGGCTGTAAAGCCGCTCCATTCCTGGTCCTTGGGAGGTTGCATGCCCATGATAGTGGGTCAGGATAAAAGTATCAGCTTCCTGTGCAAGATTCAAAGTGGGACCAAGATGAAACAAAACCAGACACAACAAACGTGAATGAATGCCTCTTCATTAGTTCTCACAATATTTCTTCACCTTTCTGTTACTTGCTTTTATACTTACTTGCCAAGGATTCTTACAGAGTTTATTACACAGTTTTTTTGTATATTAATAATACAATTTTTCAGCTAGTATAGAAACTGCATAGTTTGCTTTCCTAATCATGTTTTTATTAAAATTTTACCCATATTTTGAAAAAAAAAAAAAAAAGGTATAGTAATAACACCATCTGTACTGATGGACCCAAAATAGAAAGTATGTTGTCCTTAGTAAAGAAGCTAGAAAAAAGATGGCAGATAAATATGAAAAGGTTTCTGTTTGGGTGGAATGAAAAAATTATAGCTGTTAGTTACACATCCTTAAACATGTACCTTTTTAACATTCAGTCTCCCACTTTTGGGCTGGGGTTCTACCATTGCATTAAGCTCCTCTAAATAAAACATGAAAATCCCACCTCCATCCAACCCGCAGACAGGTGTTCCTGTTATCCTTTTTGTGCTGAGGTTGGCCAGGAGGACAAGCAGGTGGTGGCAGCAATCTAGCCTACCATGGGCATGCACACATGCCAGTGGTAATGCTGACATGAGAGAAGTGGAAGAAAAGTGTGGTGAGACATGGCAGATGGTAGACAAGAATTACCAGCTTTAACAGCAGACGACACTTTGATTAGCTTAAACCAGCTACAAATCCTCAACCTCAGGTTTCACCCAAATTGAAATTATCTATTTGATGAGGAAAAGGCCATCCTTTTGTTCATATCAAGGATAAAGGTGTTACTCAGATTAGTTTTAATAAATGAAAAGCATAGTTTTACTTCAAATTCTCTAGAAGTGAGGTGGAAAAGCAAGCAAAACTAATTCATAAAGTTTAAATAAAATAATATGGTATGGTGAATGTTTATTCCTAAGAGAGCAGGAAAGACCATTTAAGTCTACATGAATATCAATAATACCTGTGTTCACAAAAGCAGAAATCAGTTTTGCCATTTTAAGCTCCTTATGTGGCTGACCTCATAGACATACAACTGGTCCTCTGAATTTAAAGGAGCACTCGAAACTGGCAGAACTCAATGGCAGAACTCTCAGCAGGAGAAATAGGAAGTACTGCCACTTCTGGGAGAGAAAGGAGGCCAGTGACACTCTGTGGAAGGCGAAGCTGCTCCGTGCTGCACTGAGCAGGCTGCTCTGCAGAAGGCACTGCAATTTGGCAGCAGCTCAAGGGCCAAAGAAGAAGAAACTGCAGGGTTATGCCATCACACTTAGTTTCCCTTCCCCCTCCCCAGGACACCTGTCTGTCCAGTATCTTTGTGCACAGGTTTTCCTTGTGGGACACATCAGTTCTTAAGACTGGAGAAGGAAAGATACGCTCCTCCAGTGAGGTCTGGAGCTCCCCTTGCTTCACTCTGTGTCACAGGACTGGAGGAGGGAGAGTTCAGAAGGAGCAGATGACCGTGTAGAGCACTGTAGGGAAGCCTAATGTCCCTACTCTTGTCATATAGATTCTATTGATAAAAAGGGGCAAATGATGGTACCCTCAAGACCCTGTAACGTAGTGCAAAGCAGCCTGAATGTGCCAATTCAGTTATTGGAGAGTCTCCAGCTAGAGTCTCTAGCTGTCTCAATCTCTGCTGCTTATTGTGTGCACAACTGAGTTTCAAATGTCTTGACCATTCAGACAGCTTCAAACAGGCTTCCAAAATAGCACCACCCCCCCATCATGTTGCCATTTTTATGTAAAGGTGAGTTTATCCTAAGAAGAAGGGTGCAGGAGATGTAACTGGGAGGATGTGGCAGCTCATACCATGGCAGGGTTTGTGAAACAGAGACATCTACTGGCTAAGCTTTGGGGGGAAATATTTTGTTTTGTTTTGTGACTTCACAGTGCAGTGCTCTCCACCTTTTCTTTGATCTGAAACACTAATCTGTTATGATAGGCTTGTCACTAATCCATGGCCTCAGAAAATATGCACACGTGTTAAAATGAATTTTGTCATAAATTATTTAATGATTTACAAACCAACGCTCAATACGTGCCACCAGGTGATTTTTAAACTTCTTTATGCTTACAGTATTTTCAAAAAGCCCTAGTGAAAATTAATCATTTATCACAACATAGAATCACTAAAGCTTGTGGGAGGGCTACAAGGTTTTAGGGAAGTCCATAAAGAGAGAAAGGCAGAATTAGAAATATAATTTTCAGCTCAACACCATAACCACTCAAGTTATGAAGACTTGCTTACTCATTAAGACTGAAATCATGATCTAGGTGAATAAAGAATCATTTAAAAAAAGGAATATTGTATTTCATGTTTACATAAAAGCTACATATTCCTACCTGGTGAGAAGTAATGCAATGACAGGAGGATCTTCAGAGGCCTAGAGGCTTGAGACATTGTAAGAAAACTAGAAAAGCTTGATTTTCTATTTAGACTTCATTTAAATTATCTGTTCTTCATATGTCTGCAAAAACAGTCTGGACATTCTTGTATGTACAATTTTTTGAGGTTTTCTCAGTATCTCTTTACTCCAGGCAAGCTAGAAATAATATAAGACTAGTCTTGCTGACCAGAGTCTTTTGGATAAAATACATTTTTACATTGCCTCCATCTGGACTTAGCACAAAAAAGAGAGAAAAATATTTTTAGAAAGAAATAATTCTTATGATCCATTAATAAAGTGAAAAAGTCAGCTAGATTTTTCTTAAAATTAAGGTGTTTAATTCAATAAAAAATAACTACTTGCTTGAAAAAGATTGAAGGGGCTGTATGCCATCAAACAAATGCCATTTCCATTAAACTTATGATTTTCAGTAAGCCAGTGCTGTGTGTATTTGAGGAACTAATGCTCATCTGTGGTAGTAAGAACCATGTAAAATTATTAGAGAGGTCGTAAGACAGGTAAGTAGACAGATAGACAGACAGGTATGTAGGTAGGCAGAATCCTTTCTGCTTTTGGATTGCATTTCATTTCAGAACCTTTTAATCCATTATGTCCTCTTGTGGAAAAAAAAAAAAAAACTTATGCTAAAATGCAGCACTGCTCCAATGAATTGTATTTATTCGCCAAACTATTATGTCTGCTGGAACATTTCCCAGAGGATAAAAATATCATTTAAAGACATAAGTGGGAAGAAGTTCCCAACGAAACTTTCTTCTCTCTCCAGCAATTCTATTGCTAAAAGTGAGCACCAGCTGTGGCTCACCTCTCAAAATGTATGTAGTATCATGACTGATGTCACTCTTTGGGGTTAAGCTAGGGTGGTAGGAGCCAGTTCGGGTCTAATTGTTGAAATGTATGCTTAGTTCAAGTTAAACAATAGATCCATAGGGGAAAAAAATCAGCACAGAGGTGCTGAGCTGTGAAAAGAGTGTTGTTTTGGGCCCAGCCGCCTGAATAGACTTGTTAAAGCCCATGGCTGATGTATGCTAAGCAGAGCCAGGCAGTATGTGGAGAGAAAGGGAGGGCAGGCCAGTTGAGCAGGCACATCACTCTCTGAGCCAGGGCACACACACTTTGATGGCTCCTTTGGAGGTATGAGTGAAAGCCAAACCTCTGTTCCCTCCTTTTTTTCATTTCTGCCATGCAAAGATAATCAGGTTTATGTAAAGTATGTGTGCTCTTTTGACAGTCCACGATATCTCATTAATTCAATCACACCAAACACCATTGTTCCCAAAGTGTTTGAAATGCGGATAGGCATGGAGGCTTTCTTAATCCTGTCAATCAATGTTAACATTTTTCTTGCAGTTGCCATGGCCAGGGCCAGAGTTCATGAAAACACAGAATAAGAGCCAACAAAACAAGAATAAAGACTTATTTGAGATACTCTTTTTAAAGGACATCTACCATGCACAAAACATGGGAAGTAAATGTAGACAAGTTTGGACACTATGGCTCACTGAGAGGAAAAAGGGGGAAAAAGAATTTGAAAATCAAATAGGCCTATAAAAACTTGACCCAAGAGTCTCTGGGAAAAACCCGATGAATTGCTCCCTAGTAGAACAATGTTCTTTCTTTCGTGCGTTCTTCAGGAGTACAATGCTCAATATATTATAACACATGCCACTGATGTCTTTACACTGTTGTAAGCCAGCTCAGACCATCGGAATGCTGATCACCGACAACAAGAGATTGTGTGGCTGTAATTCTCTCTTTCTCCCGCTCAGCTACAAACAAGCACTGGGAAAATTATTCATGCATATAGACCAACAAAGCAGAGATGGGAGATTTGCGATGTCACGCAGCGAGATCATGTGACAAACGTTAAAATAAAACCCCCAAGCCTTCACCCTTTGAGACTTTGTAAAATAACCAATTTATCCCTCTGAATGTAGCAGCCAACATGTCTTATGGCGCTGGTGGAAATCACGGCCATTTCAGTATCGCTGCGTTGATTAATGAGACCGCGGAGCACACGCTAAACAAAGAAACACAACAATTACATAATTACCCAATTGCTAAAGCTGTGAGACAAAAGTCCTCACTGAGATTTTTTTACAGCTCTGCTTACTCCTAACAGGCCTCAAGCAAGTTTATACATACTTCTTAATTAACACAGAGAAAACGTGTGCCATGAAGCCATACACAAATTTTTACCCAAGCACATACAGAATTTTTGGACATCCATGGAGGTGCCCTATTTCCACTTTAAATCAAATTTCATTTGCCGTTCAAAAAAAACTAACAAAACAAAACAAAACAAACAATAAACTCAACAACAAGAGCTTGTGTGTGGTTGGAGGTGTATCTAGAACAGCTGTTATCTTAGCTGTGCAAAGGAGAAAAGCACCAGCTCCTTGGAAGTTGTCCCAGATATAACTTCAAGGTTTGTTCTTCGAGATCTCTGCAGGGGAGAAAGTCCTTTTGTTACTGGCAATTATGGAGTGCTCTGTTAGTATTGTGGCAGATGTCCACTGATCTAGAAACATACATCCACACAGATCAATAAAACCTGACATGATACAGAGCACATCAGAGCCATCACATGTGGGATGGCACAGCAGAACAGCCTCTCTACTGAGAACAGCCCCTCAGTGCACTAGAGTGAGTCTGACTCACTCTTGTAAGCAGGTAAGGAGAAAAATGAAATTTTTACCTTTGTGCTAGAGAAATGGAACTGGGATACTGTGACTACATCTAATGATTATGCTCTTTAAATAGTGGTGGAAATGTTTGAGCTGTATTGATGTCCTGTCTTGTAAGAAAGCAACACCTGCTCCTCCCAGAGATTCCAGGTTTGTCACTCTGAATATTTGGCTGCCAGGTATTTGTAATAAATCTTCCACCTTCAGAAGTCAACGTAAAACATCTCACCCTAGACGTCTTTCCCATTAGATTTCCCAAAATTACCATGAGTACTGAACCTAGAGGAGTTAAGCTTAATTGTCTTTGTTCTTCATTCCTGTGATCTATTCTTTCTTCTCTCCCTGCTCACAGGCTGGGTTGATACTCTCCAGGTGAAGCCATTGCAACCACAGTGCTCTCTGAACTGGGCTGTCGGCACCATGGAGCTGCAGATGATAAAATATCTCTACTGCACATTTTCAGGGATGTTTCAGGTAAGCCAAAGACCACGTCACAGAGGCAGAGCATACAGCTTAGAAACCTTCCCAATTAAATGCCAGGAGATTTTGCACAATTTTAGATCTATATGGATTAGCAGATTTCTTAACAATGCAGAATAAAGTTGTTTGGGGTGGAAGGTTGTTTGGGGTTTTTTATTTATTAGTTTTGTCCTGTAACATCTGCAAGATCAAACCATTTAATATATGGGAGGTCTTCTACTGTGATAGCTGTAGCATGAGACTCTTTTCTTTTGGCAGGAGAAAAAGAATAAAAATTAACGAAATTTATGGCTTCATGTCTACTCAGAAAAATATAGCTACAGTTGACCTAAGTTGAAAATAAGTTTTCAGTTGCAGAGTATTACAGTAGCTTTTGTCTCCTACTTGCAGCTCTGCAGAGCTGCACTTTTTATCAAGCATCATAGTCAGGATATTCCAGTACTCAATACATAACAATTCCTGAAATCAACAACTAAGTAATTAAGTGTACAAAAGATGTTATAGCCAAAAATGGATAAGTAAATATGTTCTGGGAAATGGATGATTATATATTGATTGAATTTTTATGATTACCTTATGCTCATTTCCAGTAGATAGATCTTATTTCTGAAAATATCTTCAGCTGAAAATAAACTCTGAGTCTGTCATGTGGTTTTCAACATTGTCAGCCTCCTTTTTTTCTCCTGCCCTGCACCAGCTTTCCCTCACTCTATGTGTTCTGTGTGATCCCTATTGCTTTCCTCAGTGCCCTGTTCATAAAAGAGTGGGAAGCCTTGGCCACTCCATTGCTCTTTCCCCACTGCCTCTAGCTGCAATAAAACTCCATTTTGGAATATTCATTCAAGAGGACAGGAATAAACACTGACTGCTTTTTAATGTCTCTTTGATGCTCCTATCTGACTATTTAAATATTCACCTGGAATTATAACTGATGAATCCATCTTGGTCACACCCCAGGAATGATTCTCACCCCTTTAGAACTTTGGACCATGAGTCTATGTTAGTTCCCCAATGTGGTTGCAGCGATAAAGCTGCACAACTAATTTACTACAAAGGCAAGAAATTAAATATTTAGAATGCCAAATGAATGACATTGTTACAGTTTCCACAGATGTCACAATAATCCTTTAAACAGTGTTCACAGTATTTATAGCCATTAATAGACAGTAGGTCCATTCACTGTTTCCTAGTTGTCTGACTTCCAATGGAGTCCCAAAGAGTTATTGTATGTATTCTAGGACATTGTCTTATGAGTGCTGAGTTTGGAGACATAAGCACTTTCCTCCGTCTATTTTCTATTGCCCTGTTGATAGCAGCAAGTTACACTGTGGGCTCAGTGCTGCCAGGGCATGATGGTTCCTGTCCAGCCTACTGCCCACCAGGCCCCCCAGGCACCTGTCCATGGAGCTGTTCCCCTGCATTCAGGCACAAGCCTCTCGTGTTGTAAGGGGCGTTTTATTCCCTGGCACACAGCCTAATCCTTGTCCCTGTTGCATTTCACAAGGCTCCTTTTGTCCCCCTCCTCCAGCTTGGCAGGGTATCTCTGACTGGGACTCCTGTCCTTAAGCACAGTGAGTGCTCCTCACAACTTGCTGTCACCTGAACACTGGGTAAGACTGGTGTCCTCCATCTCCTCCCCATCATTACTGAAAGAGCTCAGTCCCTCGTAGACAGCCTGCAGCTCTCCACTGGGCACCAGCCTGAAGGCAAAGCTTGACCCTTTAACCACTATCTTCTGAGCCTGGACATCCTGCACTTGTTTCCATCCATCCGGTTTTCCATCCATCTGGTTAAGTCTGGCTGATAACTTGAAGATCTTTATAGCATTAAAAAATTACAGACAGACCTCAAAATTATGAAAACACTAAGCCTTTTACTGTCACAATTTTGTCACCATTCTTCAAAGTGTGAGAATACACGTAAAAGAATTTGTTTCTGAACTTCTATGAAACTATAAATTTCTCTGGAGAGGTGTCCTTGCAACTGACTTCAAGTTTCTATAAGCTCAGGTAAAAGAAAGAAAGGGGAAAAAAAAGTAAAGAGATAAAACTTTAGAGAGGCTTAATTACACTTTGCTATAACATATTTATAGTTGCCAGATGAGCACTCTCAGAACTAATTTTAACACCTCATTAGAATATATATTTCAACCCAAATTAACTAAAGGCATTAATCTTCTATATATATACATAAATCCAGACTGCAGTTCTTTTAACTTTTTTCTTCTATTATAATTTAACACTGCTTTTAATATAAAATGCCATAAGACTATTGGTTACACTTTTCCATTTGCAAGACAAAAAATATTCCATAATTCAAGAGCATTCTAAATATTTTACCTGTAATTTTTAATTAAAAAACCCAGGTATACCTCAGAACATAACCCTGTATTCAAAGGGGGATGAAATGCACAAGATCACATCTGTAAGAGTGAACATACCTGAGAAAGTATGAGAACTTAAAAAAAAAAAAAGATGTTTATAGATGTTGTTCTGAAAGCCTAATTAGAACAAGAAACAGACAGATCAAATACTTTTGGTAATCCGTTCTTTCCCCCTCCCTCCAATTCAAAGCAGCTTCTTTCTCCACTCAAACATGAGCCTGAAGGACAAGCACACAGCAATTCCTTCTCCTTCATCACTCACCTCAGCAGCTGAACAAACCTTGACCCTTAACTTCCAACTCAAGATGAAGTCTTCTAGAATGAAAGCGCCTTGTTCCTTAGTTGATCACACATCTCCACTTGAGTTGTCCTTATTTCTGCTCTTCTGAGAAGAAGAATATTAGATGATCATTTAATCTCAGATCATGGTCATAAATGCAAAGCAGCTACAAAAATTTAAGACACTGCCACCCCACATCAGTGACTCTGGTCGGGGTCAGGGCAAAGAAGGAGATTTGCTCAGTAAAAATCCTGGCACTGAACTGAAGTGAAAGTCTCTGAGTACTTGCTCTGTGAGTTGTGATGTCTCAGCTGGGGACAACAGTGAGCAGGAAGACATGGTGACTTCTTCAACTGTGACAGCAGCTTTATGAACACTCCTGCTTTAAGGATATTGCAGACAGGTTCTAGCAAGTACCGCTGCAGACACTTACAATGCTACAGCAGTAACTACAGGGCAAAAAGGTACAAACAGACACCAAGGTCAAGAGCAGTTAGGAGATTATCCCAAGCGGTGAGTTTCAATGAGCTGGGGACTGTAGAGTGTTTAGCAGCATGTAAGGAGAAAAGAGAGAGCTGGGCATGGCCATCCCAAAGGCCTCACAACATTTCTATCAAGGTTTAAGTCTCGCAGGGCTGTTGTCAGAAACAGCTGGCCAAAAAATCCTGAAATGTATTGTAATCCTGGTGGGGTTTTTTTTTTGTTCTATAATCACGTTTATATAAACACAAAAGGTTTTTTGAATTTTGCTACTTATGTGTTTTAGCATCCTTTTTGTGCGATTTTTTTTTTCCTCTCCTTGATGGTATTCTCTTTTCTCTGTCAGGTATACTTTTGAAAATAAAATGTTCTTCTGAAAAACTAGAGCCAAACACCATTAAGCATAACTAGTTAGTACATCCTGGGAATACTCATTGGAAAGAAATGTGTATTTATCTTTGAATTTCTTGTATTGGATTTTTTATGCTCAGGAGTACTTAAAACCACAAATGTTTTTATGACACACAGAGGTATCTCTTCTAAAGAGTCTTCAGGGATGGGAGAACAGTTATACCAGAAGATGGCAACTGAGACACGGCTGTTTGCAATTGCTTTTCATCAGGTTTAGAAAACAAGCTTGGTAAGACTCTGTAAATGCAGCAAAATGCATAGCACCTAGTAGAGTAGTACCCTCTCTCTGTGAAATAAAGAAGCTATCCTAAGACCTGATAACAACTAATATGAAATTGCACTCTGACATGTAATAAACCCATCCATTAAGAGGGTAAAGAGAGCTCAGATTTCGAAAACTAGAAATACTGCAGAATGCTCTGTCAGTCTCATGTTGGACAGGATTTGGTTTACTTTTATGACACCACATAAAGAAGTAATAGGTTATAAAGCTTTCAGAGCCCTAGCATAGGTGGCAGAGTCTTTATGCCCTCTCTGCTCAAGTGGATGAGAAACAGATGCCAGAGCACTTTCCTACACACTCTCTTCTGTGTCAAAAACTGTCAGAGGAGTAGAGGAATGAGCTGCTTGCCTACTGCTTTGTAAAGCTGATATATTTGTTTTGGCCACAGCCTGTTCAGAGACATAAGACCACAACTGGACACAGATCTGATTTCCAACAGTAGCTTCTAATCCTTTGCAGTGAAATTACAGGCACCAAGTTTATTCTAGCTGAAAACTGTTTATTAGGAAAGTATGACTTCATATGCAGTTAAATTTTCTTTCAGTCTGACAGAGGTTTCAGTCTTCATCTAGCAACTCCTTCACTGGAGGGTAGACTGAAGATTTTACCAAGTTACATGCTTCAGTTATTGCCAGGAAAGATAAAGGCACACTGGAAGAGCTATATCAAATAGCTGCAGGTGGTCCCAAAATTTATGAACAAAAATATTTTCAATTTTTGATAAGGAAACAGTGGCCAGAACTTTTTGGTACTTTTAGAAAGGAATGCATGGAGGAAAACAAAGGTTTTATACTGGGAAGGATGACCTCTCAGCTGTCAAAAAGTGATTACCTGCTGGTTGTTACACTTGTTCAGCACATAGAATGCAATGCTTCCACATCCTCACAGTGCTTCTCTCTGTGTTCAGTAAAAGGGGACATGAACATGTTATACAAAACATTAAATAACTAAAAATGCCCCAGAAAATTAATAGGAACCAGAGGGAACAGAGTTCTTGATCCACATGAATGTGCACAGTGAAAGTGTTGATAAATTTGGATTAGCAAGCAAAACTGAGCCCTGTTGTTAAATAGCACTTGATTCCATTAGACTGTGTCGGATTGTTAAAAATGCTAACATTATGTGTGACTATTCATTTTCATCACCTGCTCTTGATTAATCCAGTCCTAAATGGCATCTGTGGACCCTGCCATCTCATACTACTTAATTAAATTAGCAACACATTTGTCTCCCCCGTTTTCCTATCAAAGGGTTGTGCTCAGGAGAAATAAAACCTTTGTTCACTGCATCTCCGTATAATTTACACTCCTTTTGTCCCTTTTTCCTCCAGCTCCTGGCTCAGATGCTAAATTGTAACTGGTAATAGGGAGCTATTAGGTCTAGTGAAGCATGTCAAAGAAGTCAGTAGAAAACTAGACCTGAAAGGAGGCCTCAGATCTCATAAAACAGGGTCAAGATTCTAGATTCAGGATTACATTGTACAAAGTTTCATTCATTTTGCAATTTAAAAAAAAAAAAAAAGGCATATTACTTTCACATATATATTTGGAGCAGAAAGATGGGAAAAAGGCTGAAAGAAAAGATGAGAGGGAAGAATGATGAAACAGGTAGAAAACATTTTATTTAGGTTTTTTTATTTTTTCCCATGAAGGTCAAAAATATAATTGCCAATAACAGGCACCTATGTCACAGTATATTGTGTCTCCAAGATAAAGAATTAATATCATTTGCACTGCTATAAAACAGTACTAAAATGTATTATCATACTGGACAATATGTAGCCAAAAAATGTGTTCTGTGTGAAAACAAAGTATCCACCTTACAATTAATCATGAGCTTCACTCATTAATTAATATTATCTTCTATGTAGTTTCCTGTGTAGTTTCCTCCAAACTTTGTTCCTCATCCAAAAGTGAAAAATCCTTTCATCCCCACCAGTCCCTAGGGCAACTTGTGGTATGTGTTACACGTCGATCAGGCAAGGATAACCTAAATACCAGCAACTAGTTCTTAGGTTCTTTTTTTTTTCCAGTGGATAGGAGTGGAGATTGAGACAGAGCACTTCTGTTCTGGCTTGCAAGTGAGCTGCAGAAGCCAGGCTGGCAGAAGGGTGTCACAGGCTCTGCCATGTTCCTCATCTATTTATCCTTCACTAAAAGCCTTTTTCCCTGCTGAGATGGGTTGCAGATCTTTCTTCAGCCATCGTTGTCCTCTTGCAAGTAGTTCTCTGCAAGCAAAGGGTGGGGAACCTGGCACTGCTGAGAATGGGACACCTTCATGTCTCTGTGTCACTCTTCCCTATTTGGAAATTACCCGTCAAAGATAGTGACAAATTCACTCATATTTGTGAAGCACTCTCAATAGGTGTGAAAATGCAGGGTAATCCATTAAGACAAGGATACACTGAGACAGGAATAATAAATTAGCTACTGCAAGACACAGAGCTTTTGCACACTCTCTGTAAAGGTATTCTGTGCCCTTCATTTGGTATGTGCTCTTACCATATGCATACAGGTGAGTGAGAGTCCTGACCAAGAGGTTTCCAGAAAGCTTTCACTGAGGGGAGTATCAGTGCCAGCCAGTGTGACACACAGAAGACAGAGGGCTTCTTCAGTGTGTCAGGTCTCTTCCATCTCTGATTGTACTGCAGAGAAATGGCACAAAGACAGAACACCCAGTAATCCTGACTGAGGCTCTTCATTGGGATGCAGGATCTGCATTTTCCAGTTCTCTACATTTTTGTCAGTTTGGGTCAGGCATGTGAATTTATTATTTTTAGTATACCTCAGCCCTGACTTTGTCAGTATCTTCTGCACTTCTTTGTGTAATATTTAATAGGCCTGAAGAAGAACAACTTTCTCCATAGCACAGTGTTCTAGAAAGAGGAACTCCCACCCTTCTTGATGTAGGAATGCATTTCCAGTTCTTTGACACCACAAGTCCATGAAGGAGGCAGTCTGCTTAAAGCTGTGCCTGTCCTTTCTGCCCTGTCTGCTTTGAGCACACCCAAAGGGCAACAGCCCACTTGTCAAAGAGCTATTTCCCTAAATAATCCAAGAATCCTGCTTCAGGGCTCAACACTATGAGATTCAATAAAGCAAAGTGCTGGGTCCTGCCCTTGGATCACATCCAGCACTACAAACTGGGGAAGGTATGGCTGGAAAGCTGCACAGAGTGGCTGGAAAACTGCACAGCAGAAAAGAAGCTGGGGGTGCTGGTCAACATCAGATGAACATGAGCCAGCAGTGTGCCCAGGTGGCCAAGAAGGCCAATGGCATCCTGATCTGTATCAAAACCAGTGTGGCCAGCAGGACCAGGGAAATGATTGTCCCTGGGCCCCTCGCTTAAAGACAGATATTGAGGTGCTGGAGCATGTCCAAAGAGAGCAAGGGAACTGATGGAGGGTCTGGAGAATAAGTCCTGTGAGGAGTGTCTCAGGGAGATAAGGGTGTTTAGCCTGGAGAAAAGGAGTCTCAGGGGGGCCCTTGTCACAGTCTACAACTGCTTGAAAGGCGGGTGTAGCCAGGTGGGGGTCAGTCTCTGCTCCCAGGCAAGTAGCAATTGGACAACAGGAAGTAACCTCAAGCTGTGCCAGGTGAGGTTGGACATCAGGAAGAATNCAGGACCAAGGAAGTGATTGTCCCTGGGCCACTCGCTTAAAGACAGATATTGAGGTGCTGAAGCATGTCCAAAGAGAGCAAGGGAACTGATGGAGGGTCTGGAGAATAAGTCCTGTGAGGGGTGTCTCAGGGAGATAGGGGTGTTTAGCCTGGAGAAAAGGAGTCTCAGGGGGGCCCTTGTCACAGTCTACAACTGCTTGAAAGGCGGGTGTAGCCAGGTGGGGGTCAGTCTCTGCTCCCAGGCAAGTAGCAATCGGACAACAGGAAGTAACCTCAAGCTGTGCCAGGTGAGGTTGGACATCAGGAAGAATTTCTTCACTGAAGGGGTGGTCAGGTGTTGGAACAGGCTACCCAGGGAAGTAGTAGAGTCATCATCCCTGGAAGTGTTCAGCTAATGACTGGATGTGGCACTAAGTTCTGTGGTTTATTTGGCACAGTGGTGTTTGGTCAGAGGTTGGACTTAATGATGTTGGTGGTCTTTTCCAATCTCAGTGCTTCCATAATTCATTGAAATTCCTGGCAGAGCTAAAACCCAAACAGTTCTGCACATGCCAGCCTGTGAAAACACCAGTACTGAGTAGAGGACTAAAGCATCTCTGTAAACTTCTATGTGGAAACTGAGTGCCTAAAGTTCAAGATAGAAATATGCAGAAATATGTAAGCACCTCTCCCATCAAAATGTGAATAGCTTCTCTTGGAGGAGAATTTGGAAAAAAAATCTGAAGAACAATTGATGTTCCCTAACCACCGTCTGCTCTGTCTACTGAATAAAACAAAGACCAAGTGTAGTCAAGTAATTTTATAGTGATCATCTAATTAATTGTGTCATACTTTATATGCACAGGCAGATGATTGAAATTTTTTCTGTGCAGCCTTGACCTTGATATTTTATATTTTCTGGGTGCTTCATTTTTAGCAATGATTTTTTTTTAGTTTGCTGATTGCTGAGTGCATAGTTACAAATATACAATGATGTCAATAAAGATCTTGAAGAAAAATATGGAACTTTAATCAGAAGAAAGGTATGATGCATCTTTAAAACTTCTATTTTTAAAAATGTGATTAAGTTGCTCCTTTTTGCAAAAGTGCATTTGGTGCTGTTGCAAGTATATATTTTCCATTTAAGTCTTCTCATATTGAGGTGACATGCACAATCAATGTTCCTGGTGACACTGTAGCAAAGCAGAAATTATTGATGCTTACTAGCTGCAGGATCATAAATAAGGAAATGGAAATTGATGCTTAATTGATAAAGTACTTTCCTTTCCACTTAGTAAAAGTCCTAATTGCTTCATAGAAAGACAAATAAACCTTATGAATGCATGTGGATGAACTCATATAAATACCGGGTTTAAAAACTCCAAAACATCAACCAACTTTTCATGTGGTCTTTGTTTTTCAAAAAAATCTCAAAGAGCCTTTCATGTGTACTTTCTCTCCTCTGCACATTAAGGATAAATTTCAATTATTTGGCTAACCCATTTTTTATTTAAGTCACTTCTTTTGTTAGTTTATCCTTTATTATGCAAATGTTTGATGCAAAATAAAAGTGCCACATGTTCATCCTGTTTTGAGCTCTACCAAATACTTGGTAGAGATTAAAGCTCCCACTAAGGAAATCATTCCTATTGGGACACTTTTATATTAATGTTAAAAACATGTATATGTTTTGTTTTCCAAAGGGTTGAATTTAAACACATGCTTTCTTTAAATGACATCTACTGTGGAAATACAAGCCTAACTCTGTTACTCAGCTTTGATTTTGAAAATGAAGAATGTTAAGGATGAGGATCGTATCTTTATAACAAGTATTTGTTATAAATACATATGTAATGAACAATCATAGCCAGGTAACTCTAAAAGGGAAGGTGTCCTCTGACATTACTGAGGGATGTTTCCACTCAGTGAGTGAACAAATCAGCTTCAGCAGAAGGGCTGAGCATACCTGCTCCTCAGAGAGCTGCTAGTGCCTTTCAGGTGAGAGAGGAAACAGAGCACATGAATGGTGCTGGTCTTTTTCAGAGTAATTTTTATCAGTGCAGTGCTACCTGATGCATCAATGCATTTATCTCCTTTCCTTAATTGTCAACATTTATTCAAACCTAGCTTATTAACTTATTAAACAAAAGTTTATAGACTAAACTGATTTCAAGCTAATACAGAAATTCAAATATGTGTGTGTATTTCCTATAGAACAAAGCATCGTGAGAAATAAAATCTGAAACAATATCTAAAAGATCATTACTTCATTACATCTGTAAAAGACCACACTTCTGTGAAGTCTTCCCCTTCTGTTCCAAGTGGAAAGGTAATAGGTAACAAGCGGCCATTTTCACTGCTCCCTTGTGGATATGCTGTGGCAGAAGTTAATTCTGTTTTTATATCTTTCACTCAAAGAGCATATCTTATTGGATCAACAGAAGATTTTTTTGTAATTAATATGTTTATCAATCCAAATCTAGCATTATAGGTTGATGACAGAGTATAGACTGTAATATGAAATTTTATATTCCAGCTCAGGAATAATCTTCATTAGAAAGATTTCATAGACACATAAACCATCAGGAAGCTGTATCATGCAGATCTTATCTGTTGTATAATAAATCAAACAACTTCCCATTAATTTATCTCTTCTATAAGTGCCTTTCGTGATGTTTCATTTCATACATTCTTGGATTGATTTGAAAATTAAGAGACAGTGATAAATTTTTAGTTTTTATCCTTAAGGCAGAGTTAAAATATTATAAAATCAACATTAATTAAAATTTATCATCACATGCTTCCATTCAGAAAAATAGCAGGAATTTGAACACAGGCAAACAATTGCAAAACCCTCATGCAAAACACTCTGATCATGACACAGACAGTTATAACATGAAGGAAGGTGTAAATCAGAGACAAAGAAAAGCTACAGAAGAGTAAAAGATAATAACAGTTTTAATGAGAAATCATGATTTCTTAGGGAAAAAATGACAGAAAATACTGTGCAACATTGCCCACTGCACTATTTATTATTTTAGTTTTATTTTGTTATGGAGAAAGAGGAATTATATTTTAGTGAAAGATCTATTTTAGGGAGGAAAAATATAGTAGCTTAATAAAAATGTATATTAGTAGACAGGCACAACTGTAAGCAGGTCCTGTCACAGATATATATGAGTAAGTTTGAAAACTATTTTCTCCTGTGGAAGGTTATTTAAAGTATTAGAAAATTCTCTAAAGCCAAGGGCATTTGCCATCCTTTTGTCTGGTGGAAAATATGGAGAACTGTCATGTTTAGTTTAACAAGCTATTTCTGGGTAATACAACTTCACTGGCAAAGTTAACAAATTATATTAAGTGCAGTTCCTGTGTAATATTCTCAGGTGGTAAAAGTCATTTTAGTTCTACTGCTTCTTTAGTGCTTTGGTAGTACTTCACTGAACAGCTAGGTGTGGAGGCATGAACAAAATGCAGTTTTACTGGTTATTTCTGGTCTTGTGTTTGCCTTACATAAATAAGAAAGCTATTAGCTGCTTCTTGGCAGGAGGTTTGTGAAGAGCAGGGTGTAGCTGTGTGCATCCCCACCCCTGACTGTCTCAGAAGATGCAGACCATGAAGCAGCTACAGCCACATTAGCCTCCCCAGGAAGTCAACAACTGCCTAAGACACAGCATGCATAAGTGATGGCATGTAAACATACCTCTCTCTTTTTCAATCTGGTTATGCTGGTATTTTTGCTAAAGTCACTCAATAAGCCAAATTTTTTTATTATCTATCCTATTGATCTTAATACACAACATGCTGTGATACGATGTTGAGTGTCTGTATGTATTTTCCAGCATTGAAATTTCCCAGTTGGGAAGCATTCTGTGTTTCCAATAAAACATTTTTTTTTATCATCTGCTCTTTTACAGCTTGTAAACTCCAGTCTTCCAGAATTTCTTAGCGTGCAGCTTGCTGATTGCTGCTTCACTTTGTGGAATGTTTTCATTGCAGTTATGTGGCAATCAAATGTTCCCATTCAGACACAAGTAGAGGCCTAAGAAAGGCCTCAGAGAATGCTGTTTCTTTTCAGCTTTCACAGGCTGAGTCCCAAAGTTATCACTGCCTTTTCTACACTTCAGCATCCTCTAAAGATCACATGTGAGATGCTATATATTTTCCATGCGTTAATCAAGATTATCTCTCCTTTCCCCAGAGGATGGGAGCTCAGCCGCACACTCAACCATAACAGCCAAGCTGCAGGAGCAGTACTCTCCCAGGTCTCCTGATCGTCCAACTCAAAACCTGGTTTTGAGCACCCACACCAGAGATCTAACCAGCCTATTCCCCCTTTCCAAATGTCCACACAAATACCTTCTCATGTCTATGGGGGAAGGAGAAAAGGGAGGAGAAGAAAGGAAGGAAGACAGAGAAGTGGACTGTGCCCAGCTTTCATCTCAAAATGGAGACAGGACACAGCCTTGGAATGCACCTTGGATTTACAGGCAGGATACAGTCAATATGGAACAGTAGCTCTGAAGACCTGGAACTGTACAATGAGTCATTAAGTAATTTAGGGTGGGCTGGACCCCTGAGCAACACACCAGGAGATGGCTCAAACTGAGCTCAAGAGTGAGTAAAACACACTTAGACTCTACTGTGCCATCGGATCCTACAGCTCTTGTCATTATCTCTGACAGCAGTTTCTCTCACATTTAGATCATGGGGAAAATTATTATCCCAGGCATAGTGGAGATCTGCTCATAAGTACAGCAGTACTTGCTTGTCATAATTTTTGGTATGGCATGATCTCTGAGGATGGAAACAGAAAGGACATTCGGCTCAAAACTAGTCAGAACTTTGCATCAGACTCACACTGACAGCTTTCCTGATTTCATCAGGATGAAAGGCCAGCTCAACACACAGGGCTTTGATCTTGAACATCATTGGTGATGATAGCCTAACCAATTCCTGAAGTAACCAATTTGCAGACAAGCTGAATCATCTAAATCCCTAAATTACACAGTTCAGGAAGCATTTGGACAATACTCCCAGGCACATGGTGTAACTTTTGGGAATGGTTCTGTGCAGTACTGGGAGCTGGACTCAATTATCCTTGTGGATCTTTGCAATTCAGTTTATTCTGGGATTAAACTTTCACAAACAGGACTCGTGACCTATAGCGCTATCCATGATCACATGTAGACTGTTATTTTGAACAGGTTGTGATTTTAACACTTTTAAAATATTTTCTGGGAATTTGTTTTGTTTCTGTTTGTGAAAATGTCTTTATTTGATTTGCAAAAGAACACGAATATCCTCAAATTAAATGAATATGGGGGAACAACTCAAGATTTTATGCATAAGATTTGTGGGTAAACTTTTGTTTGGGGACCTTTTGTGCTAGGCACAGTAAGAATAAAAGGTAGCAAAAAAACCCTTGTTCTGAGAAGCTTATCCTCTAAATAGACAAAAAAGTAAAAGCAGCAGAAAATAGCAAGTATATTCCATTATGTCTTTGGGGGATGGAGGCAGGGATGTCAAAGAAAGAACTAGGAGGTTACCTGGGGGTATGGAATAAAGAAAGAATATTGAATTTGAGGCAGTTAGAGGAGAAGAATGGCAAAAGAACCAGATAAGCATAAACATTGGGTGTAGAGACTATACATCCAAAAGAGGAAAGTCAGACAAAGTAGAGAAACAAGAAAATGCCCAGATTTTAAATAGTATCTGAATGTAGGAAAGCTTAAGCTTTGGATGCAGCTGCTCTCATTGACCGGTGTTTCTGACTATTTTTTTTACCTGAGAGACAAATGATGAGAGGTGGAGATCAGAAGAGGAAAATACTAGTTTCAGTGTGTTAGCCTTAATCCAATGAAATCCTGGAACAATGGAGAAGCACAAAAAACACCTGGGATCCTAAACCAGACTAAAACCAATCAAACTCCCCCATTTCCTAGCTGGATAAATAGAGCTAAATTTTCAGAAGCAACTGCAAGTATTCATGTCATATTCATGTAGTTCTTTTCTGTTCTCTGTGTAAAGAAATCCACTATTAATCCTCAGATTATATTTGCATATATGAGTTACATACATCTTGAATGAAAATGCAGTTTGTGTATGGGTTACACAGTCTTCTGAATATGCACCAATTTGGATAAGACAAATTGCACACACACAGTTTTAGATACTGCTTAGAGGCATCCTTGAAAGGCACCCTTGATTCAAAAGCTATTAGCTACTCATCTTAAATCTCACAAGTCATGCAGGATTAGTCCTAGTATTATTAATGCAGAGAACAAAGTGATTGGAGATTCAAAAGTCATTTTAGATGAATTTAGTAAATTTTATAGCAATCTTTTCACATCAAAGGGTTAAGAGGATAATGGTTATGAATATATTCCTTGATGTTTAAAGGATCCTTCAATTCTACCTGAGGACAGTATAGGTCTGGAATAATCTATTACCCATAATCAGATGGAGCATGCAATTTATTTTGGGTGAAATTCTCCTCATCTGCATAATTGGTCTTCATACACAGGAACTTTAGGGAAGGGAAATTCATCTTGCCTACTGGGGGTCAGGATGCATCATATGGCCCTTTGCAAAAAT
>VWZP01008963.1:136143-192622 GCA_013396995.1 Dicaeum eximium | reverse complement strand
AGAGGAGAGGAGAGGAGAGGAGAGGAGAGGAGAGGAGAGGAGAGGGAAAACTTTTCCATCATGATCCACATTCACCCATCAACGTCTAAGATCTATCACACAACATCAGTTCATTTTCTCCTCAATCTTACATGTAAAGGGAGTGTAGGTGTTTAAAAAATGTTGGTATGTAATCTTTTTACTAAAAATCCTCCAGATTCCTTGCTTTTCAATAGTTTAAATTCTTAAGATTATATTTATTTATATTCCATGTGTGTTTGCATGTCAACTTTGTCTTCAAGTTTTTAAACCAAAAGAGGATTCAACTACTTTTTAATTCCTATTTTAGACATTTAAATATCAGACATTTGTATTGAAGTATTGAATCCAGTGTTATATCTGCATAACTGCAGCATAATTATACTGTAATTACATTATAGTTCAGGTTCTGAACTGTTGAGATATACAGATATAGCTATAAATACATAATTTCCACTTATGAATATAACTGTAAAAATCTCTTTTCCTGTCTTTTTTTAATTTCAGATCATTACATTAAAATTTTAATTGTTTTATTGGTTTAGGCACAAGGATTTTTCAGAAGATCCTAGAATCAGACATTTAGGTAGCAGGCTGAGTTTGGTTTAATGCATACTTTTCAGTTCCTTTCCACTGCTTTCTTATGGGTTTTTTTGCAGTTTGTATACTTATGTAGCCCACCTGTACTTTGTTTCCAAGCAAACTTCTGCATCTGTGTAAAATTATGTCAAGAGTAATCAATCTACATGTTTCTTCAGTAGGAAAGAAAGTAATCTGTTCTCTTTCTCCCCTTTTATGCTGGTACTTTGGAGAGTGAAGGTATGTTTTTATGCTTTGCACCCTTATATATGTGCCACTACATTATGAACGTGAGCAATTCCAGTATCAAAGTCTAAACATTATGCAGCTCCACACAGCTTCCTCAGGACAGAACAGTGAGTGATGACTTCTGGGAACCTTATCCGAGAATAGTTATCAAGCCTTATCTGAAAATAAGTTATAAATAATGAAATCAAAGATCCTAAAGGCATTTACATCCTGGCTTCCAAGGATAAAGGATAGGCCCCTAATAGAGAGAAGTGACAATGCCGGAACACTCCATTTTTGTTTTCCAGCCAGCACAGCAAGCAAGCACATGTGGCCATGTGGATTGTGTTTAGGACTCCAAAGAAGCCTCTTTTTGAACCACTTCTGTGGTAAATATATGTGATTAATTTCCAGATCAAGTGTTTTAATTGCAAGGGAAGGAACAGGATGCAGAATGATAATATCTAAATGAACATGCACAGGTTTTTGAGGAATCCCTGATATGTTTCATCTGTGATGGCTTAAAACAATCTCAGCACTGCCATGGTCCTAACATGGTCAAGCATGAAAACACACATCTGCTTCACTCATTCTTTTCAACTCTATTGTGGTTTCTTTGCTTTTTGCTTTGTTTTCTGCAACATAACGATTTTAATTTTCCTATATAGCTTTTCATAATTTTTTGAAATACATGTTTATTAAATTAATATTATTGTCCTTGAATTTATTGCAAAAAGACACATGTACATGGATAATATGAAGTTGTACTTTCCATCGCTTAAATCTTTCAATTTTTAGATGAGTTGATCTATTACTTATAGCCCTCAAAGAATGTTTTCAAAAACTATGCCTCCTAAGAGGAAGCCTGAAGGCTGCAGATATTTCTTATTTATATTATTTTTCAACAACCATTTTTTTCCATTTGAATTGTGGTGATAAGGAAACAGTGTCATTAGCTTTTTTGTGCAAAACTTTGCTAGAAGTGAAACTTCCTTCTTAGCTGGTGTTCCACCACTTCCCCTAATAGTCACTGCATGTGGTTAGAGAACCAGAAATGGATTCCCCTGAAGTGTAAGAATATTTCATATCTAGCTAAAAAAAAAATTCCTGTCTGTATGGAGCTTCCACTATATCCCAATTCTCAATGAATTACCTCATTATGTTTGTGTTGAACATAAGTAAAACTCTGTGACTACTTACACAGCTGCTGGGAATCACTGGCCACGCTGTACAGCACAAATGAGTTTTGCAATATAACAGCCTTGTTAGTTCAGTGTAGCTGAGCTTTAGCTAATGAATTCAGAGTCTGACTCCAAAACAACAGGAGGACACAAAATAAGGTCAATTTACTAAAAATCCACAGAAGTTGCTGTCGCTACCACCCCATCACTCCATTTCCCTTTCTATTTAAAAAGGGTTTTACTTTTCAGCCTTAGGAGATGTCTTCCTGGGCTTTTGTGGTGCCTTGGGCTTTGGTGATTAGGGAAATCATCATCTTGTAAGGTGCTGGAGATAAGGAAGATATTTAAATAGTGGTTTCCTTCTTTGTTTACCTCTGCAAAAAGCTGAGGGAACCAGACAGCTGAGGGAAACATTTTGCAAGCTTTTCAAATTTACAGAGTAAATTCAACAGAGTTGACAAATCAACGAATGTTGTCACTGAGTTTTGTATTCTCAGTGAGAATTCTTGATTCTTCACCAAACTGGCTCTTCTGTGAGTAAATACATCTTTCTCAGTTGCACTCACCAGTCTATGTCCTGAAAGTAACAAAACTGATGGAGTATGTTCCAGGTGTGCAAACCAATTAGCCTACATAGCTAAAACAAAATGTAAAACAGTAAAATAACTGTTATCCAGCTTTAAAAAATCAGATATTGAATCCAGGTTATAACATTTTCCTTGCAACATTGTGTGGCAACTATAAAATCTTACCTTATTTTGTGAAGAGTTACATACAATCTTGTATGCTGCAATGGAAATTTGTGGAGAGTTTAAAGCATATTTGAAAACAAAATAATGCAATGAAAAGAAAACCAGCACTCTTACCCCCACTATATCTAATTTTTAATTTGCAATCTTTTCACATCTGATTTATTTAGTAACTGAATTAAGATTTGAAGGAGAAAACCAAACACATTATTAAAGCATTTAGTAGTAATAAAATTTTCATGGTATTTTTTTCAAAATAATAATAATAATAATGAGTGTTATTATATTTGTATTATTTCTATTTGTATATTTTTATTTGTGTATTTGTATTATTAATCTTTGCATTGTGACAATATCAAAGTTTGAACAATTATGTGTAGATTATATATATATACACATAGAAAAAGAGAAAAGAAACATACTATATCAATAGGTAAGTATACTGATGTGTATTATTTATATATATTTGGGAGAAAAGAAGGCAATAAAATGTGAAATTTAATCCATGATGGCTTTAGTTTTTACAGATCCCCAAAACATTATGCACAAATCTTTTTGGCAATAACAGAAGCTTGGATTTTCCTTCCAAATTCTGCATAGAGCTTTTAATTGAAAATCTTCTGCTCCAGAAGAATGCAGCCTCTCTCTTCAAACTAAATATTTTGATAGGTTTGTTGTTAGTGTAAATAACTCCTTTTACTTTTTGAATATTATGCTATCATTTGATATTTGTCCAATTTCAGTGTTACTTGTACAATTACAATATATTATGAAAAACATATGAAGCCTTCTTTTTTTTTTTTAAATAAACAGTCATCATGGCATTCACATGATACTACCTCCAAAGAAAAAATAAATAATTTCATGCACAGTACTTTCATGACATGGGTCTTCTAACTTCATTGACTTTAGGACCCAAGGGAAGCCCAGGCACAATTGTCAATAGACCTCCTTGAAATAAAAACATCATTTTTCCTTCTGCCCATTGCAAGGAAGACTGAAACTGCCACTGATAATTAATCCACTGAGAGAAATCAATATTGCAACTGGTTGGAGATGAAACAACCCATAGCAAAATAAACTTTTGCCTTGACAGTGCAGCAGTTCTTCGAAGCATTCTCTGTCTGTGGGCAGATGTGGAATCTTAAAAAATGATTGCAAAGAACTAGAAGGCAGCTGTATCAAACTGTTGTATTTTGTGCCATAAAATGCAGTTATTGTTCTTGTATGTGCTGACTTGCTTTTCAAGACACAGTAATGGCCCCCTATTTCTAAAGTCTGAAAATGTCATGAAAAAAAGAAGATAGGACAGCTTGCAAACAGCCAACTGACTGTAATAAAAAACAGCAGTGTTGTATTGCATTCCACTTATACTAGTTCTTGACTAGACTGCAGGAAGTTAGATGTTGGTATGAAACTCCAGATTTTGAGTGAACTGGTCAACATTCACAGATGTATATTCATTTCAATTCCCTGGTGAAGGCCCAAATATTTCTTGTAGAAAAGATTTTAGGTATGGATTAGAATTTCAAAGAATTGAAGAGTAGCTGTTTTAATATAGACCCATGATTGAAGACACTTAGATAAAATCAATGAAAATAATAATGAACTGTGTGCCACTACCTGTGGAAATCAAGCCTATAGCTGTTCTGGGAGTGGCAATTAGCAGCAAATACCATGGCAGTCAATGACAGAGTTCACTGATACTGTCTCCTAGGAGCCCAGACTTTAGGGCCAAATGGCTAAAATTTGATCCTGTTGTCTCAGCACAGGTGGTCAGTGAACACAGAATGATCCATGGACCTTTGTACAAAAGGTTGTTGTATTTTATCCCCTGTATGAACCTAACAGGTTGATTTAGCTGGTGCTAAATCTTCCAGAAAGGCAGCCATGGTGGGGTTGCCTGCTATTTCCTTTGGCAGCTTTTATCAATGGTAAAAAGATATGCACCTTATTTCAGTTCATAGACATTGGTTTGGGACATCTAGGACGTTTCACAGCAATTTAATTTCCTTTATCAGTCTCCTTCTCATCACAATGTCTGGTCTACATTGTTTGCTGTAACCATTTTATCTACCTATCCCTTGGGATTGTGGTCCTTCTAATAGGATTACAACTGAATTTTGGCTGACCTAAATAAGGCATGTGCCTTCAGTGACAATATC
This sequence comes from Dicaeum eximium, assembly GCA_013396995.1. Classification (NCBI taxonomy): domain Eukaryota; kingdom Metazoa; phylum Chordata; class Aves; order Passeriformes; family Dicaeidae; genus Dicaeum; species Dicaeum eximium. The sequence continues at coordinate 187,702 of VWZP01008963.1, read as the reverse complement.
ATTTTAACAGCTTATTATATTATTCCTTGTATTATCCACACCTTGAAAATATAATGAAGATATAACAAATTAGAATTCATCCGTTTTTCCTCCGTGGAACACTTTGTGGGTTTGTTTTGTTTGTTTTCACTTTGGTTGTTGGCTGGTTTTTGGTTTGGTTTTTTGTTCTGCTTGGACTTTTTTGTGGGTTTCTCTTTTTTTGACCACCATTTACTGCTGGCTGGGTCATTCTACTTTTCCGTATTGAGCCTAAAGAGACTTTTGATATCCAAGAAACCATCCTCTTCTATCTCAATGATTATGTTGCCATAAAGAATTTCAAAACAGAGTTACCACCCACTGTTCATAAATTCTTTGGTTGAAATTCTTTGATGTAGAAATAAATTTAGTTTCCAAAAATTCAACCAACAACATTTTGTTAGATTTAATATGTCTTCACACCTACATATACCCAAACAAGCAGCACACACACATGAATGCACATGCAGATATGTTGTAATTTTATTTAAGTCTATCAAACTGATACTTCCAGTAGCCTCTGAAAGGCTCATCCTACGTTATCCCTCCCTGCCCGAGGCAGCCACACCCTCAGGACACCCAGCTCCATGCCCCCTCTCAGCAGCAGAGAGAACCCTGTCTCCACACTGCAGCAGGCCCTAAGAAAATAAGAATGGAGTGAAAAATTATTGGGAAAGATCATTTGCCTGACTTTGAAAATAAGGCAGGAATGTTGCAAAAAGGGGGTTGGGGGGTTTTTTTCCCTGAGAATAAACAAGTACCATAGCTTCACTTTCCAATGAGAGCTGTACTATGAGTAGTGTCCAACCAGAATTAGAGGCCAGAAAATACTTCTGTAAGCCATTTGGAGGTTAGATTTATCCTTTTTCTTTATACACATTTTGTGATAAGGTAATCCATTTTCTTATCAGCTCAGAGAGAGATTTTTTCTTCAGTCAGTAGCAAGTCAGAAGTCCTTACAACAAGTTTGCAACAAGCTGGAAGACAAAGGATCACTGATAAAGGCTAGTCTGCATTGGTTTTCATTGAAGTTTCAGTTCCACATCAACATCCCATTCTGATATGGGCTAAAACTGATTTTTTCAGTCTCCACTCCACCTCTAGTTGCAAGATTTTTGATCTCTGGGGAGAATACAGCTGAGCTTTTGAGGCATGGAAGAGTCTATGCCACTAGCCTCAAAGTAGCTGCTGTCAGAAGAACAAGCTCAAGTACATTTCAGGAGATACTTGGAACATCTGAGAATGTGTGTGTGACTGAGTCTGTGTGTGTGTGTGTGTGCCTTTATGTATACTACATTTTGTAATACAAAATATATTTATGTATATTTTGGTATATAATCCTGTGCTCTGACATCTGATGGTAGAGATTTTAAAATTGTTTTCACAAAACCTCCATGTGTCAGATATTTTTCTGTAGAGTTTTTACAGGAACAAACCTAAACGCAGCAAAGCAGGAAAGTCACCTTCAAGCAGACAATAGGGTGCAGAGCTCTGAGTCTTGTGATTCCCACCCCCCTTCTATTAAAAGCAACATTTTAGTAATGGCAAGACAAACAGGAATGCTCCTCTAGAGAGAAGTTTTCAGTGTTATGTTGTCCTAGTGCTGTTCTAGTGTTGTGATTTTTAACCTCTCCTGTCCTTTGGAGAAACTGTAGTTTGGGGTCAGGTTTTATAGAAGCCCACAGCACTCATGGAAACAGAATAATGATGTGTCTTATCTGTAGATATCCTGAGCCTGGGCATAATTCATTACTTCAGTTGCAGCTCCTCTGCTTGGGGAAGGCTAGTGGAAAAGGTATTACCAACCTCACAGGAAACATCTCTGTTCCTCAGAAGTGAGTTTCAGAAATCAGGCTTGTGATTCCTCCCCTCAGTCAGGCAGAGGGGAGCTTTCCCCAGAGGGGACACTAGATTGAAACCAGTTTGGAATCTCCCTCCAGGAAAGGAGAGTGCATGCTCCTTTCTGACCACAAGTTACTCTTCACCTGTTGATCCTGCTGCCCCACACCACTCAATTGCTCTGGCCTCCCCCTTTATTTACCACTTGTCAGCTTTCCTGGTTCCAGGTATCATTTCCTTGATAAATATTCATTATGTACCCTGATTTCTGTTCTACATCTCACAAGCACAGTATAAAAAGCCTTTTTCCTTGGGCTGCAGACATTACAGTAGCTTTCAAATTCACTAGTCTCTCTACAAGAGAATATTTGTCTGCAGAATTGGCCCTATGGATGGTCAAACTAGGTACTTGCCTGATAAGCTAAATTTTGGAGGAAAGGGGTGGCTCACAGAAGCTGCTGCATGCTGAGCACTTGTTATCAGTGTTTTGTCTGTTCAAATGAATCACCACTGGGCATTGTGACTAGAGGAGGGGTTGAGACTTAAAGGTTTTGAGTGTTGGCTAAAACATTTTGAGCTCATCTTCCCCCTGTAGGATGCAGGAAGCCTGGCTTGGCCCTTTCAACATATGCCATTGAAGGAAGCACACCGTGCCCAGGCAAAGGTTGCAGGCAGCCCAGGCAAAGGTTGTAGGGACACAGCTATGGGACAAGTAGTAAAGGGAGAGGAATCAAGCCTCTAAAGCACCAGGCAGGCCCCATTTATCTGACAGGGAAGCACAGGCAAATGTGTGATCATGTTCAGCACTGGTGCTGAGGAGCTGCAGCAGGATGCCCAGGTAGGATGCTCTCGCCCCTCTGAGCACAGTGGCAGCTCAATCTGTCTTGTTTCTGGGCTGAAGTACATCTGCTAACCCACCACATTCCCAACTCCATGTGTTGACCTGAGGAGGTTTGATGAGCAGGACTGATTTCAAGAATAGATGGCCTGTGTGGCTGATTTATTTCTGCTGCAGCAGACTACCAGATCCTCTGAAGCTGTCTCAATTACCTCTATGTAAAGGCTGTTATTCTTCTCCTACAAGTAGTAGTCATGTTTGAGTGGCCCGATTTGTGCAGATTTGGCCTGCCTTGTCCACTTAAAAGACTATTAATCACCACTCCAGTTTATAAATCAAGGAGGCCAAGTTGCTGAGAGCAATTGAGAGGCTGAGGCTCCGCAGAAGCACTTAGCCAATTCCCAGACCCAGGCTTAGCATTTCTTTCTCCCCGCCTTTAGTCGTCAGACAATTCATCATCCTTCTCCCATTGAGGCAGAATGAGCCTGACAGAAGAATGCCTGAAAGCTAATCAATATGATCAACTTCAGGGGGAGAGCACATCAAAATTTTTTTTGGTTTTTAAGTCCTTTAAATAAACACGACCTATTCGCTTTAAGATTTGGTAGTTTGAATTCATAGAAGCCAAAGTGCAAACTGAAAAACAGATGCAGCAACAGGGGAAAAACATACCACAGACAGCCTTTTGCAGTAGCTATCTATGAAGAATAAAATGTCAGGCAAGGAATAGGACTATTATGATTGTGGATTATCAGTTTTGGGTACTACAGTCACACAAGATCACTTTTCTTTTACAGCAGTGTCAAGTGCAATTGGCAGGCCAGAAGTCACAAGGAGGTCTGCTCCTGCTAAATAAACATCAGCCTGTTCTGTGCTTGCATGTGCACTAATGAGGTTACGATAGAAAATGGATCTGCTCTGTAATAAGGCAGAGTGAGGGAACTTGAAAAGGAGGTTTATTTTCCTATTCTGTGATAAGTTGCTTTTACATATTTCGAGCACAGCCTTTTTTTGGAAAGAGAGAAAACATAAATTGTTCATTGTACAGAGGAAAGCATGAGTGACAACTGTAAGTGGAATAGACAGTTTCCATTACCCCCTCACACTTGCTGAAGAATAATTTGCAAAGGCTGGGTAAATTGTGTTTTAAGAAGTGTAATGACGTGTAATAATTTCCTGTCAGCATGTCAGTTACAAGCAGAGTGAGTTTGATAATTTTGGGATAGGAGATAGAAAGAATTGAGGATGAGGGGGAGGGAAGAGAGAGAGAAGAAATGGGAAGGTCTTTTAGGATCGCTGGCTTCAGAAACTAATGAAAGCATAATTGTAAAAAAAAAAAAAAAACAGGTGGAGTGCTAGATAAAAGCAAGAGCTGTGCAGCAACCCGCCCAGATACTAATTCCCATTTGCTTTCCCATTAATCTTGCATAAAGATTCCAGGTCACAGGTCCAGCTACAGGGAGTATTAAGCAATTTAGTAGGATGGAAAATGGCTCAGAAATCAGAAAATGGATGATCAGAAAAATTTCTTTTTCTTGTCCTGCAAAAGGCATCTGTAGCATAATGCAGAAAATGTTTCTGCACTCAGCGTCTCTGTAAAAGGGGAAAAAATATGAACAAATATGGAAAGAAAAAAGAAAGAAAAAAAAAGACAAGAAGCAGTTGGAATGTATTTGACTGCCTACTTGTCTTTGAGAATGCACAGTGTGGTAGAGATCAGTAAATGCCACTGTTTATAGATCAACCTAAGATGAATGAGCCAGTTATTTTCACACTGTTTCACTCTTTCTTCTCATTTTTATCTTAAAGACAATATTGTCTGAGATTTATTATTTATTAATTTTGTTATTTTATCATGCTGGCACTTCTGTCAGGAGCATAGTATTTACTTTAATCTAGCCATGGTTGAATCAAATTTCCACTCTCCATTACACATATATGCACCTAGAGTTAGTCTGCTGACCTCATGACACTTATGACTGATTTGCATTGTTGCAAAAGTAAAGGAAATTTGACCCTCAACATGCAAATCTTTTATTATCCTCCCCACCTTCCTGACAGACCATGATTTCCTTTCTACAGTACATATGGTTCTCCAGAACCGTTTCTTAAAATTAAACAGGACTGTTTCTACCATTTCTTCATTTTTGGTGGTGAATTGGATGTAAAAAAGACATTTTTCTTAAAGAAGTCCCTTTAGTATTGAATAGAACAATTGACAGCATTTTCCTAACAATCTATTTCTCTTCTTATTGCTGTTTTAATGGTGGTCTTGCACAACTTCCACTGCTCACTGAAATTTAAGCTTTTAGAGGTTAGAGTATTTTCAGCCTAAAATGTGCCTTAGAAAGAAGTCTTCTTTATATCAAATGTTGAATTCACTGGTTAAAATAGAATAAAATTTACCCCTGGATATGCAGCAAGGTAAGCAAGTCTTTTGTTTTTAGTTATGCTACTTTGTAAAACAGATATTAAAATGCTCTGGGATTGGTAGTTTTGGTTTGGGTTTTTCTCTATAAAATATTAATGACTTTTCCTCCAAATAGGTTTGAATGGAAATTTCACAGCAATTTCTGGTTTTCTCTTTTCTAATATTTAAGAAGATGCAGAGGTAGTCACACCTTGGGACTGAACATGGAACCACTCAGCACGTTGCTACATGCTGACTTCAAGTAAGAACCTGACATATCGTAATTGTGTGATAGTGCATTTGTCACCGCTAATTTTGAAACTGCTTGCATTGGAATAGTTTGGTTATGAATGCAAACACATGCCAGACAGCTGGAAGAGTGTGTAAAGTCTTGTTTGTCTTCAAGGTGTGCCACTGAAGTAGTTTCCTCAGACTTTGGTTTTCTTATACTTTCTTATAGTCAACTAATATCATTAAAAAAAAAAAAACTACAACAAAACAGAGAAAGCTGTTTTAATAAAGTTAAAAACCAACATAGACACAAAATAATTATCATTGTTATTATGTTACACATCATACAAGATGAAAACATATTACAAATGTGACAGTACAAGTAATAGGTCTCAAGAGGTAGTTTCAATGAAGAACATCTTTTACATGTGTTTTTCTGTGAGAATCTTCAAGAAACATCATTTCAAGTCCCATCCTATAGAATTCTATCGACAATCATTTGGTTACTCAACCCAGGTTTCCTTTAAAATGTTGCAATACAAAGCTCCATGTGTTGTTGCTGGGCATAAGTCATGGAAGGTAAACCTCCAGAAGGAGACATCATACTCCACTGAGGAATAACTCCAAGAAACATTTTGGGATCTGGACTGAGAAGCAACCAAACGTGGACTACAAGTAAAATGTAATGGTAAACAGCATATAAATGTAGAGAGGGGTGGGGAGACGCATGTGAGCTCAAACAGGGGACACCCAAAGGAGACAGGAGTCTGTTTTACTTCTGTGAGGAGCTTCACCAAAGGGGTGCTGAATCACTGCCAATTGGCTTCTTGTCCCTCCTTTTGGATGGATGTTGATGATATTGTGAGGTTACAGAAAGTAACAATAGAAATGATCCATATGCTGTATAATCTGCCATGTGGTAAAACATTAAAGGAAATCAAGTGGTTTGGCTTATCAGAAGAAAGACGAAAAAATAAAAGATGAAGGTGGCTTAATTATAGTTGTGTAAGTACTGTGCAGTAAAGTGGCTTCTCATCTACTAAAGAAAGAATAAAAAGAATCAACAGCCATAAGATAAAGAAGACAGATAAATTCATATTTAGTACTAAGTTATGCTTTTACAGTGACACTAACTACTAAGGGAAGTGGTGGATTCTCCACAACTTAATATATCCAAAGCATGGTCTGGAAGCCTGCCTGGAAGATATGCTTTCGTCAAACATAAATCATTGAGCTCAGGAAATAAATCTATATGATCTAATTTTTTTTTCTAGCCCTTAGATCCCATGTATTTATAAAGTATGGTATAGATTAAAATTTAACTAATAGCTTTGAGACTTACTTTGGTTTCTGTTAAATTATTGTCTGTTTTTAAATACTTAGTGGGTATCATGGCCTGTCTCTGTTTTCCCTAAGGTTCTGGGGTCAATTCAGAAGTATTTCTCTTAACTTTAGAGAATAATTTTAAAGGCAGCTGAAGCCATACTATGCACAGATGGTCATACTGGACTGAGGAGCAGACCAGGAAAAAAAAAAGTATGTTTCATATTAGGATATCTCCCTAAGCTGCACGAAAAAAGAGTTTGAAGAAAGGGTATGTGTTTTGAAGTTTATGTTCTTTCACAGGTTACAGAATTTATTTCAAATGAGAGCTAGAAAAGCTCCAAAGGTTATTTATAATTCCTGCTCTTCTTTACCTAGAACTTGTTGAAAAATAATTCCTCAAGAGTCTTTTTTTTTCTTTTACAAAGAGCTATCAGTGGACCTCCCTTCAATCAATATGGAGAGAAGAAAACAAACAAATATTTAAATGTCTGAAGCTTCAACTGCTGTAATATAGAGGCATGAATTAAAATGTTTGGAAAATTGCATCTTCATGTCTGTGACCATCATTTTCAGTTAGGAAAATAATATAATAAATTATTAAATATTTTTAAGGAAAACTAAGTATAAATGTGATCCTTGAAAAATCAGTATTTCAATATAAAAGATATAAAGGAATCAAAATAAAAAAGGCAAATCACAGATAAGTGGAGAAATTAGCAAGTTATTAGTATTTTCTGTAATTCCTCCATTTCCCTCTTTTTAATACTGCAGTGGTTCTCATTAAGTTTGTGACTATAATTAGAATTTTCCATGTGACAGGCACTCTTCAGATAGAAAGAAAGATGTAGATTCCGTTTGGAAGTGCATATTAATGATCATTGTGTTTCATTTTTTTTTTCCATTTTTACGAATATCTAAACAATGAAACTTTAAAATGTTTTCACCTAAATGTGGTGGAAGTAATCACTGTTTGCAAAAGAGAGATCAAACACAGACTAGGCTTACAAATCTTTCTTTCCCATAAAGATCAGTTCTGCCACACCGGGAAATAAGGAGTGTGCATTCTTGTCGGATACGCTGATCCTCCATTGTTATGGAGTGAGCTCGGACACATGGTGTGCACTGGTCTGTGAATTGCCCTGGACTGACAGGAAACTGAGCAGATGCTCATCAGGACTGTTACAGATACTTTTACCCTCTCTTGGTGGCTTGAGGCAGGACCATATTCCAAGCCAGGGTCTCTCCCTGGGTCAAAACAAAGAGGTTTTGAGTCAGGGCGGCTGAACCCACTGAAGGAACCGCTTCCTCACAGAGACATGGGTTGACCAGCAGCAGAGTTGGAGCTTTAGGATTCCAAACCCTCTGCTCTGAGAGTTTATACCTTTCCTCCAGCACCAGCAAAATATCTTCCACAGATACAACAATCTGAAAATTGTCTCTTTTTTTAATGCAAATGAACTTGGACAAACAGTCTGTCAGAAATTTGGAGTGGCTGAGGTTTGCTCTGCATGTCTAAAGGTACTTTGCTCCCATATTTCTCCATGTCATGTGGGCCTTTGTTCACCTGACAGGATTCACATGGCCCTCACATCAACCTTACACTGTTGAAATGGTGGCACTTTGACTACATCACTAGCTACCCCACTGATTTTGCATCACCTATTCTGTTTATGTCTCCAAGTCTGACAAAGGGAATAGATCAATTTCTTCTTTCTTCAGAATGCACTGTCCTCAAAAAAGCCAGGATTCCAGTTCATGCCATAAGGAACACTAAAGCTCTCTATACCCTGAATCACGTAGCCGTTTCAAACATTTGAGGACCACAGCTTCTTTATAACACGGTCCAAAACTCCAGCACGGTCCAAGTGAAAGGTTAATTCAGGTGGCCAAGTGAATCACACAGGACAGACCTCTGAGACAGATGCACCTGACCTTGGACAGGAGTGTTAGTGAAGTCTACTGAGCTGTGACCATCCTGCACAAGGGGCATGACTAGCCATATCACAGCATCACACTCAGAGTTGGAAGGGACCTCTAGAGATGATCTCATCCCAGCCCTCTGCTACAGCAGGTTCACCTACAGCAGGTTGCACAGGATCACATCCAGGCACATTTTGAATATTTCCAGAGACAGAGACTCAGCAACCTTTATGGACAGCCCCACATTCTTCTGCCATGCCTTTGAGCAGCCTGATAATCTAGATAAATCTTCAGTTAAACAAGAGCCAAGTGTTACAAAATAAAATGCAGACAATTTTGGCCATATCGGTCTAATGGAGGCCGCATTTCCATGTGCAGTGCATTTCCATTCAGTGTGCTTTAACTAAAAACCCCCTTGCAGCAAGCTATAGGAAGTCAGTAGAGCTAGAACCAAGCTCTGTTCCCTAGACAGGCCTGTGACAGCAAGGAGTGTGGCAGTGACACTTTAACAGCATTAACCTCACACAGTACTCCCTGCATCCTTGCCAGCTTCTCGAAGGAGCTCTACCCCAACACCAAAATGTGCAGCTATGGGCAAAACAGTAGGTTGGACTCACTGCTGGAAATGTCCAAATAAAAGAGAAATGTGAAAATGCTTTTAGCCTCCTCTGCTGTGCAGTTGCTGCACACTATGCTGTCATGTGGGATTCTCTGACTGAGTGCCAGCTCGGTGTGGCAGTAGGACTGCTCTGACCTCTGCAGGGTGTCTCATCAGATGCGCAACCACTTGCACCCAAGCTCCCCCCTGAGATGATTGCAAATTCAGAAACTGCTGGTCTCATTTGATAGTATACAAGGCCAGTTCTGTTTGAGCTGCCCACAGCTGCATTATTTCTGTTTTATAGACACTGTGTAAAGCTAGATTTTTACTCAAAATTTCAGAGACTGTGCATAAACTATGATGAAGTCCTGAGCTGCAGGCACTCTGGCCATGTTACAAGTATAGAAATTATTTCTAAATGCAGTTAAAATTATGAAAGCTCTATTATTTATGATGACACTGATTATCTTCCCCCCATACCTCACTGACAAATTCAGCCACTGCTTTTAGATGAGATATCATACTTTGTCCACAGACAGCCCTAGAGGTAGGAATTAATTATTAAATACTGGTTGATGATAATTACATGATAACTTTATTGACCAAAATCGGAAGGGAATGTGTGATGTGTTCTAAATCTTCTCTATAAAATGAATCCTCAGAGAAAAGAGAATGTCTATTCTGAAACAAAAAATTATCTCTTATATAAACCATCTTTAGATACCTCTTTGTCAAAAACACTAGCATCATGCTCTTAAAGCATAAAAGAAGAGAACACATATTAATCCAAATGTTTTACTTGTCAGCATTAAATGAAATCTAAATAATAAAGCAGAATAGTAATTCAAATTCAATGCTGAGGCTCACATACAAACTGTGTCCCTGCAAAAATTCATATTTAAATTTAGTTTTGCATATTCTTGTGTCTTTCAGTACTCACCTTTTCAGAAAGTACATCTGACTTAAGAGTCTTCAAACTGAGTGATCTTAAATGAGCCTCCCAAAAATCAGATAGTATTTACAAAAAAAGAAAAACAATCAAGCTTCTACATGATATTACATTAAATTATTATTCCTTACAATTGTAATCACTAAAAATTTTAATGCTACTGCTTAGTTTTCTGTAATTTTACAAGAGAAAGTGTTTCATGAAGTACAGCTACTACTTTTCTGATTCTTTTTGAATATATTACAATAATAGAATTTCCAACTACAAGGAGGAATGCAAAGAGAATTTAGGTTAAAAATTACAGTTTTGATAGCTGCATATTGCCTATTTCAGAATGTTTTAATTTATACCTTGGGACCACTACTCTCACTTAACAGTATTTTTACATATATACAGAACTAAATTAAGAGACAGGAGGTATGGCAGAAATAAAAATCCACAAATGTAGAGGAGTATTTGTGACAGAAGTATGAGAAATTAATTTTAACATGCATATCAGAAATCAGACTTATAACAGAAAAACAAGCTGTCTCAGAACCCCAGCAAAATGCTGCCCTGGCATTTGAACAAAGTTTTAATCTTAACATCATCCAAGGTGATAAATTCTCCCAAAGAATGAGCCTAGAGATTGAAATTACAATCACGTGGATCTACAGCTTTATGAAGTTAGATGCAAGTGACAATTAAAGGTAGGGTTAAACAGTCTAGTCTGGTGCTTTCTCAGACCTTGACAGTCAGTGTGCTCAGTCCCTGTTCAGCTGCAGATCCCAGCCATCCTCACTGCATACCCCTTACTCTGTGCCCAGATTGAAGCTGAGCACCAGACAATCATTTCCTTCCAAAAGGAAGCTCAGTTGAGTTGAGAGGACAGTTTGCAATGGGATACATGCCTTACCACTAGTCTCAGGACACACAGTGCCATCCATGATACCTACTGAATCAACACAAAGTGGTTTCAGTTGGGGAAAAGGGCCTGATTCTGGTGGAAAATCAAGGACTCGGGCACACAGCATAGCACAGCACTGCATCCCTCTTACATTCTGAAGGACCAGCTCTCCCAGGATGCTGACATCTATGCACACTTGCATAGCTTTTCTGCTATGGCCTACTCAAGCACATGCAGCAGGTTCAGGGACAGCAGAAACAGCAAGCAGCTGGTGAACTCAGACCAGAGCAGGTTGTCCCAAAGAAGGCTGCCAACGCTTCCCCCGTGGTTTCCTAACTGGAACCCTCTCCATGTGGTCATATGGTAGGTATGGAGCAGGGCACACTTGACAGATTTGTGGGTCAGTAGATGCAAGAGCATAGGGGATAGGTGCTGAGCCAAGCCATGAGGACAGCTGATACACCCTGAGGACACAAGCAGTCTGCCTTTATCTGGTGTCCACCTTGGGACAGCGACACGGACAGCATTCCCATCCAGCTGGCCTACCAGTCAGAACCTGGGTCACAGGACTGTATAGATATATCTTTGTCTTAGTTTTGGATTGATAGCCCCAAGCACAAATGTAAGGAACTCAGTACCTCCTTCACTACCTGTTCTTTCAGAGTACATGACAAAAATCATATGCCTTAACATGAGAGATATTGGAAGAAGGTTGTGGGGGATACAGAATAACAACTGTCTATTTTTATTCTGGAAGTGGGCCATCCACCCATTTCTCCAGGAAAGTAATGCTTACTACCAGTGCAATCACTGTAACTGAATCATTATGTTGTCTGGATTTTTCTTTTCTCTCCTTCTGCCTTGTTCAATACTCTGCCCTTGACAGTATATCTTTCCAAAGTCTGTTTCACTGAATAGTCTTTAGACAGTTCTGGTACTTTTTAAATACCAGACTGAAAAGCAAGTCAGATAACAGATAAAAATCATATATAATGGCGAGAGAACAGAATTAGTGGAAGCTTTATAACAAAAATGGTATTTAGAAGAGAAATTATTAATCAGTATTGGTTGGAATCTCCTGTAATGATGAATAATTCAATATATAACTGGTAAGAGTATCACTAGCCTGTATTCCTATACATTTGGTTCATCTGAGAAAATCACTATGTAAATAGAAAGTGCACAGAAGCACTCCAAGGCCTCTGTAACAATGGGAAATTCTTTATTTAAATGATGGAATTAACATCAGCCTGAGGCTTTCCTCTGAATTTCTGATGCAAAGCTGCAATTTGCATATCTGTGAGTGTGTATGGTATAGATTATTGCATATAAATAAAGATCTGCAGAGCTCTCTGAATTTTTCCTGTACAGATCTATAAGTAACAATGTACTGCCTATTTTGGATTTCTCTCTGCGCAAAGGAGCGTTGACTTCTGAGCATACAAGAGTAATTTAAATTAGCGGTCTGTAAGATATGGGTGGGCAGCAGTCTCTCCTCAGTGGCTCTGTGCAGGAGAGCAACAGCCCAACCCAAACTGAGAGTTTGCCCCCAAATATCTCCTTTCCCTGAATTCCCCTGTCCCTGAAATTACCTGTTAATACCCTGTGGGATGAGGTGGAGGACAGCTGTGCCTGTGGTGTTGCCTCCCTGAAACTCTAAGCAACAGCAAGCAGTAACCCAGCAAAGTTCAGCTGCATGTGTGGCAGCAAAGGAACCATCCAGAAAAGCCTGTGAACAAACCCACGAGCAGCATCCCATCCCTCCCAGTGACTGACAAAAAACAGCACCATCACCTGCACCCTGCCTCAGGCAAGGGCAGAAGAGAGCCATCCCAGTCAGGTAACCAGCTCCACCTGTGACATGGGAGCCCCCAAAGATAGGGGCTGGGGGTCCTTTTGCTCCTTTGGCATTATCTGACAAGTGCAATGGGACAGGGCAGAAAACAGGCTCAGACTGTATAATCCCTGACCATGCATTAGCAACTCTCTGATCATTTGGCTGGAGTGCTAACATTGCACTAGTGAGGAATTAACACCAGGGTGGAAGATAGGGATCTCCCAATATGTGGGAGAGTCTCGATCCTCAATCCACTTCCACCTAGGATTTGAACTGCTGGTAACATCTGCATCCCCCCTAGCAATTCATCCACCTATCCATGTTCCCCTTTGTTTATGTGGTGCCCCACTCTGCTCATCTAATCCTGCCCTGATAATGGGAATCATTATACAAATGAGAGGATATAGCACAGATGACAACATAATCTATCATTTCTTCTTATAACTGCAATGTTGTGTGATATTAATGCAGGCAGATATGGTAAGAGAACCTTCACATATAAAGGTGCAGTACCACACTCACTTTGCCCATCTTTGAAAAGAAACACAAAGAGTGAGACAATTGCAAAAAAAATGTGCTGGATATTGGTGTCACTGTTCATAAACTTGACTCTTTGACTTGCTCACAGACCATCCATTGGTCTATGAACCGCCACCAGTTTAAATGAAATAACTTTTTTTTTCAGATATTAGAATTCTAGACTAGCTGAAGGATTTTCTATTGAAAAATTTTAGCACCTGGAAGTGAATTTGGATTTTGCATTAATATTTTGCAATTACATATTCAGGCATAACCCTTAGGCTAATGAAATACAAATTTTCAGAAAAGAATGCAGAAGTACAGTGTTTAAGATCTCACTTATGATATGGATGGACTAATTTTATGCCAGCTAGATAAGGTGTTCACTGAGAAGCAACTTACTTAAGAAGATAACTAAAGATATAACTTTTTTCATAAAAATCTATAGCAAGGATCCTTACAGAGGCCAGTAAAAGGTACCAGGATCACATGACATTCCTTAATGGATACCAGGATCACATGATATTCCTTCCTACAGAGGCCAGTTAAAGGTACCAGGACACTATTAAGAAGGAAAACCACTCCAAAAGTAAATTAAAAAAAATAGAAGAAAGAAAGAAATACAAAAGGGTGTAGAATAACACAAGGAAACACATCAAAACCAGGCTTCTGGCCTGCAAAATAACCTGCTAAAGAAGGATGTAATGAAGATCTGTAAAATAATAAATGTTCTTGACAAGGTAACTAGGGAACTATCGTTCATTTTTACTCCTGACAAAAGAACCAGGAATACCAAAACCAATAATCACTTTGAAAGTCTGAAACAACAGAGTATTTTTTTAATACAAGGCACACCTAAATATTGGAAGTTAATGTAAGATGAATTTATTAAACCCAACAGCTATAACACATGATTTTCTGAATGTGATGCATGGATCATAAATGAGTTAAATCAGTAAATCAGAGAAAATCATGGGTTAAGTCAAGGGGATCATCACTATGTTTTTCTCCTCCTTAATACAAGATCAGTTTATTTTTCCACTGCCCAAGAGAGGTTAGACAGATCTTTGACTGGACCCAGACATCATGGATCACCAAAAATGACCAACACCTTATACTGGTAACCACATCACCCCCTTGTTCTTGCCTTGAATTTGGTGAAGTTCATTCTGAACTGCTCACAGGCCTGCTGTTCTCCACAAAAACCTGTCAAAGTACATTGTGAAGGAAGTAGTGACTCATAGCAATTCCGATTATGCTTTTTTCTTCCAACAAAGGCTTTTGCACACATTATCCTGAACTGAAAAAATAGAAGGCCTAACTACTTCAGTTTTCATCTGAATACTAAGTACATTTTGAAATACTAAAAAAAAGAGTTTCAAACACATTCAAACAAGTGTAAACAAGGAAAGCAGTGCAGATTTGCAGTGAGTGAAGGGGCCATGGTCACATATATTAGCACTACTCAAAAGCACAGCTTTGCAGTACCTCACCTGGGCTGCCAGGCTTTGAATGCATCCATGAAGCATGGAGAGGCAGGAATGAGCAACAGATGAAAAACAAAACTTAAATGCTTAGTTGCAAGGCTTTGTTTCTTGATAAAGTTGCTGGGAGGTCAGCCAAAAGAAATGAAAGAAAAGAAACAAGCAGCAAGCCAGAGGAGGTTCATATTTGGTAAAGAGGAAATGTGTCAGTACAAGGGTTTGGAGGTGACTGTGCAGGAGCAGAAGTGTAAGAGAAATAGCTTATTTAGATGTGACAGCATTCTTGCTAGATTTAAAGCAATAAGTGAAGTGTTGCTAGAAGGTTTCTAATAAGCAATTTAAGAAGTCCCAAGTGCCTGAACAAAAGCTGTGTAACGAAGGGCATGAAGGGGATTCAAAGATGTTAAACAGGAAGGAAAACATGCAGCACTATATATAGGAAGAGGTAATGAGGCGGGAGAAGTTGAAGCATTTGAACACAGCAGTTTTAGATTTTAGTTTTCTAGGCTACAACTTCTGCCATCTATAGCAGAGAAGGCAAACCAGAGCAGAACAGAGTAACTCCAGAATCATCAAGAGAAATTAAGACAGATTAGAACAAATGAGGGATTAGATATACTATTTTTTAAGCTTTATTTTTTTATATTTTTAATTTATATGAAGCTTTGGGTATTTCTCTTAAGAAAAAGATTTTACTGAGGTAGCCAGAAATTACTTTTACCAAGGCTTGATGTTATTGCTAAAAGTTGCCAGTACTAGGAAGCTGAGGATAGTATAAGGATAGGAAATCTGAGGTAGCAGCTGCAATCACCCATAGTGTGAGGTAAAATCACAGAATGATTGAACTCCATCAGGAGTTTCTAGAGGGCAGAGAGGTATATAATTCTACACTAGAGGACAGAAATAGCCAGAGTACTAAATAACACAGCACAAAATGTGATTAATGAGGCAAATATTTTTAACAGGTTTGAGTTAGTAATTGAAACCTTGCAAAAGACTGCACCCAAGAAACAAATTTATTTGAAGTCATCCCTGTTTTATCTTCTAATTTTATGCAAGGACCGGAAATTATGCATTTGTGCAATGCCCAATAAACCTTTTTTTAATATATTAACTAAGAGATAAAAAATGAAGAGGTTTTTCTGTCTGGAGTTTGTGAAGCAGCTGTTTACAGTGCGTTCTGAGGCTGAGAGAGGTTTCCTGGTATAAATCAAAGCTGGTCACATGCTATGTGGTATTTCCACTGCGTCCTTGATTATCTAAGAGCACAGCAAGTAATCAAGAGTATCTTTCCAGCTCAGCAGAAGCTATTTCCACTGACTTTCTCTAAAAAAAGAGGTTCCACTTCAGCTGAAGTATCTGCTGTAGCTGGAGAAATTGAAGGCTTTCTATTTTCCCCTAGGGGCTCTGTGGCTTGTGTCCATCAGTAACCTAGCACATTATTAGCTACAGAAGTATTTACCAGTTATGGGAACCAGTTACCTGCTTTCCTTCTTCCTCTTCACTTATAAAGTGCTGGAGTTTATATTACTGTTCACAGATTGAACTCACACCACCTTTGCTGTTAAAATCCCTTTGTAAACATGTGCTACTGTCAGGTGCTGCGGGCACGGCTACCGGTGCTGGGAGCGGCAGCTCCGCAGGGAGCTGGAGACACCTGAGGAAAAACAGCTCTTTGCTGGTGGAGTGGGGCTGTGCTTCTCCTGGTGCTTCCCCTGCCCAGGCAATGCTTTCACATCTCACATGGGATGAGGTACCTCCTTGCCACCACCCACACTAGCTGCACAAAGGGGCCTCTTTCCCTAGTCCCGAGTTTCCCTTGAAGGACCAGGCTGATATAATTTGAAGTTCTTATCCTTCCTTCCCAGTCTTCCTATTCCAGTGTACCCAGGATACCTGTGTCTTTATCTTCTCTGGTGTCTTCTCTGTTGAAAGTGAAAAAGGCATCCAATGCCAGACTACAAACATCCAGAATTAACTGTCCAACCATCATTTAAGCACAAAACATCCAGCCTGGAAATGCCTAACCACTAGAAACACAGAGCAGTTGCAAAACTTCCCCAGAAATCTGTTCCTATGCGTTAATTTTCCAACACCCAGGAGTGCTAACTCTCCAGTCATACTGAATTTCATCTCCTAGTTTTCCCTAAGCATTGAGAAAGACGTGTATTAGAAAATTTCAGTTTATACACACCATCAGAAATACAGCTATTTGAAGTTTTGCATAGATCAATGTATCATTTCAGAAAGAAGCATTACATTGGATAGTACCTCCCAAAACTTAAAAAAAACAAAGGAAAAAAAAAAAAGAAACAAATTAAATTTTCCCATGAAAGCTACTTAATATAAAGAGTGCCATCTGCTGGCACTGTTGAAGTGAGGCGTTGTTCATAGGCATCGAGGTTCAATAAAGTTTTGCTATGCCCTGGTAAGGGCACATTTCGACTCTAAGTTGTTTCACACTTCCAGTTTTATTTATTCATGGTATTGCCTTCATGGAATAAATGGGCAGTCAAGCACAGTGGTGTAGACAGCTCTTGTGTGAACATGGGGTAGAAAAGCATCGTCTAATAATTCACATTTTTATATTCAAAGAGTGTCTTTGTTGTTTTGGGATTTCTGCTTCTATTTTGCTTTCTTTATCATTAATAGATTTTTGAAACAGTCATTTTGGAGAACATGAAAATTAAAAATATAAGAGAAATTTCTAAAATATTGTGGGTGAAACTTTCAAAAGAACCTACTTCGCCTTGTGCTGAATTTGTACAAATGTCAAACAGCTTCAAAAATCCAGCTTACAGGTCTCAGGTTGAGAAGCACATTATTGATAAAATACTATTGTATACCTGCTTGATCACATGAATTTTCTACAAAAGCATGTGAATCAAGCCTCCTAAAATGCTACTTAAATGTCTTTTAGTATTACTGCCTCCTCCATAACGAGGATAAAAAAATGTTGCCCACAATGTTGGAGATGTTCCCTGTGTCCTGGGTCCTGAGCTGTGCCAACAATGAGCTGAATAGTGAGAATAACTAGAGGGGATGAGGATGAAAGAAAAAGGGAGATCATGTACTACCTTGCAAAACACTTGTCTAAAACCAAAGTTAAAGCAACATTCCCCTTTACTAGCTCAATGACTGCTTACTGAGTCTGCTTTTGAGTGTCAGCATTATTTTTAACATTTACACTTCATGCTTCCCTGGTCAAGTTAAAAAAAAATATTAGAAAGACTACACCCTCTGTGGAGACAACAGAGATTTTTATTATTTTGAGACATTGGAGTTCAGTTTCTGATTTCCAGCATGTTCACAGCACAGAGTGCTTTATTGTCTTCCCTAAAAAATTTCCATTCAGATTGCAACTCATTCCCACTCCCTCCTCTAACTTCTTTAGAGGCCATTACATTACAAAGTGTACCAGACCAGTTCCTGAATAGTTAAGCTCCTTACATCTCTCATACTGATAACAGCTATTCCCTTTTGCTTTTCTTATAATGTTTTTTCACATCCGACTCTCTGTTTGACTTCCTCCACTTTGTTGTGCAGTTCCTATGAATTATTGAGGCAGTTTCCAGGCAAATCTCTCTATTCAAATTAAGCACTCCTATTTTTAACTACCCACTTTGCTATTATCCTCATAGCATTTACTTCCTCTCTACTGTCCATTCTCTTATCAGTCAGATTAGCAAAAAGCCAAGAAGGTTGCTTTGCCAGGTACTAAACTAGGCAAATATCTCTGCATTGGTGCTTTTACCGGTCTGATGACACACATTATCTTCCTAAATATTTGCCCTCTAGGTCTAGAAAATAGAAGAACTCCAGCAAACCTCTTTGAACACCTTCACCCATCTAGCACAACTCTTTGAGCTGCTCAAGCTAATTTCTTATTCTTACAGTCAAATGGTGAATCACAGCAAAAGGGTTCTGCCCCAGCCTCTTTAAAATGAGTTTCACACACTGCCAGTCCCTCACAGCATTGTGCTTGGACAGATTTCACACAAGGCTCTTTTCCATTTCCATCCACTTTGATGGCCAGTGTCTTAATTTTCTTATCCAAAAAAGTCATCTTTCAGAGCAGCCTTAGGCTCCTGTGAAACTTTGGCCATCTTTCTTCCTTTTGGCTTTCTGCTTGTCTGTTTTCTTCTCTTCTTCTTCAGCCACTAGCCCCTGCTGTTACCATTTATTCAATCTCTTCCTTCTTGCTGCTCAATATTCTGTCTCTAGAGGTTGCACCTCATCACTCCTTTCACAGAACAAACTCTTTCCATAGAGCAAACTCCTTTCACAGATTTCCTTCACATTCTGATATTTTCCTCTGCCTTGTCTTCATTTTAATATATTTCTAGAGGTCTCCTTTTCATCTGGGGATCTGCCAATCAACTCATCTGCAACTACAGTTATGTTCATGCTCTTTCCTTTCATCTTATCTGTCATATTCAAACACATTTCTGTATTCTACCCTCATTTCTAGCTGCATTTCGGTCTCTCACATTTTTTTTACCTGAACATTATGAGATGACCCTTCATGCATATGTAAATTCTGTCAGAAGCTCACTGAAGGATAACGTACACTTACAGCTTCTGCATCCAGTCATCTTCATGGTTTCTGCCATATTTTGGTCTTCTCCATTGGTGCCCAGCACATTTTTTCCTTCCTTACTTTAGGTTAAAATTGAACAAACCATCTGCATACCAGTATCCCCCCCAGAATTCTTTTACTAGACTCATACCAGCCTCTAGTTGCTTTGATTCTGACACCTTCTTACCTACATTAGCCCACCACTTCATTTAGGGTTAACTCTGATCAAAGACCATGATCAAAGACTTCCTCTTTGTGCTGTTTAAACTAAGCCATATGGCTTTGCAACACAGCTTATCTAGTCTTGTTTGAACTGGTTGTGCACTTCCATGCACAGCAATCATTTCCAATCACAGTAAGAAATTCATGTGGATTTTCTGATGCACTTATGCCAAAGCTCGCATTCCAAGTTACCCCAGGCAGAGAAGCTGCCTGGTGCTTTGGAAGTCTGAACCAGAATTTCATAACTCCTCACTCATCCAGCAGTAAATACCTGGAGGAAGGTGGGCATGCTTTGCTTCTGTGGTGTAAGTTTGGTGGAGTTTCTTCTTTTTCAAAACTAAAACGCGAAAACAGAGTTCAAGTATGAAAAATAGAGGGCTATGCTGCTGATAATTTGAGAAAAATATACCAAGAGTCTAAAACCTTCCTAATGAATCTGCAGATATTGAAAAATACAGGGGAGGACTTAATATAATGGCCCTCTCAGTCCAGGCAGGGTAAGCTACTTAGATGTCCTCTGACGTAGCCAGTAATTTTCACTAAATAGTTCATTTGGGTCTAGACATTACTGATTCCCCCACTCACCTCTTTTTATTCTCAAAATAAAAATGTGAACCAAATTTTAAATTTGAACTTAACTCTGCAGAGGTAGAAGGTGAAAAAAGTGTATTTGTTTTACTTTAAAATGCCTAGAAACATTTTAGTTGCTGTAGAAAAATCCTTTTCTGGAAAAAAACTCACCAGTATTCAAGATGTTACCCAACACTGCAATAGATTATAATAATTTATAGGAAAGCCATGTCTGCAAAAAGAACCAAGAGTGAGAAATAGGACTGGAAACACAACCCTTGATGAACTTCGAGTGTTTTTACATCTGAAATTTAGACCATTAAATCCCTGGATCAGAAATGATAATGCTAACTTCAGACCCCATAGTCTTTTCTTAGTTTTGGTGCTATAATTTTTTTTTTTTAATGTGGCAACTGAAGTGCTGTATGCTATACTTCCCTTCTCCTGGAATTTCATTTTACAATAATGTACATATTATCTTTTTAATCTTTACAATTTCTGTCATGAAAACATCATATTCAGAAAATACTAATGCATTCATGCAGCTTCCAGAACTCTAATAGTATGAACACTAATGTATTGTACTGTTACAACTAAAACTTGGACTAAAGAATCAAAATAAAATGTTTATAAATGCCATATATTAGACTGCCTGGTTTGTTATAAGGTAATAAACAGAAAAGCTTGCATCTAGTCATTCATGGTTGTTAAATAAGATTCTTTGTGACTTGCAAAAAAAACTAGAACACAATGAAGAATTATCAGTGCATTCTCCACGGAAGTCATCTACATGTGTTTATTTAATAAACAGAAGATGGCTTTATTATACACATTTGATTTCCATATGCAATCGCCTCCTTATCTGTCACTTGTATCTAAGCAGGGTGCTTTATACAAATCTGAAAATGAAAAATTCAGAGCAGGGCACAGGAAACTCATTTAATGTCGAGTGCAGTCAAAATCAAGATTTCTTTATTTGTAGTAACAACGCTGTTAAATCAGAAAATTACTCTCCTTTTCTGCATGTCCTTCTTCCTTTACAATTCAGTTGTTTGATCATAAATTGTCGAGTGCAATGACTTGTCTCCTCCACTTTCCACACTGGTCGAGACAGATTAAAAACTCCGGCATACCACCAACCAGTCTCAGCATACCATTAGCATATATATGAGATTTGAGACATTTTCTAATATTCTCCAGCAGAACTCATCTGTCAGCCAGGTGATGAATTATAAAAACTCTTAGCTTGTTTAGAAAAGAGGGGGAGAGGGAGAGAGAGAAAGAGAGAGACAGAAGAGGAAAACACGATCCCACCTTTCTTTTTCATTTTACCCATCCACCCTTGCAGTTAGTCATACAAATAAACACTAACCTCAATAAAAGAGACATAGTGTGAGACATTTAAAAATGTGAACAGCAGAGCACAATTAAAGGCTCATGGAACTAGATAGAATTATGGAGTGGTCAGTGATCTACATAAATAATTTTGAACACTTTTTTTCCCACCTCATATTAACAAGGGCTCATAAGGTGCATTACAAAATCCACAGAACCATCATAAGCTGGTAAACCAGCACAAGAACTGTGTAGAAAGTAGTGGAATAATTAAAATGCATAATCCATCCAAATTAGAGAAGATTGGGATATTTTTTGCAATCGTTCATGAGTTCAACAAGTTTTCATGCACATTCTGAAATTTTTGTGTATTCAACCAAAAAAATTAACATTCTTTATTTGCATTTCATTAACCTCTTTCATTTTTTTGCTGACTAGAAGGTGGAAATTGGACAATGATTTCTTGTGACTTAAATGAAGATACTATGAGAACTATGAGCAGGAAATAACAAATACATTATGTCAAAAATAATGAATACTCCTTCAAATATGTCAGTAGATAATTACAGTTTATGAGTATATTTGAAAACTATCAAATTGCTACATGAATGCTTTATAGTAAAGAAAGGTTAATGTCTATCATCATAATTCACACAATCATAAACTCCTAATACCATTTTTAATATCTAATATTAACTAAAAATAATTCATATTTCCTGTGGACTCTTGGAATAAGAACTGGGAAAATATTAAAACATAGATACATATATTTTTCCACAGAAGAAATTCCCAGGAATAAAGTTTTTCACAAGCTCTAGGAAAATTTGGTAAATACTGTTATAAAAGGGAGAAAGGAGATCTTTTAAAATGTAATTTTATTTCATGCCAATATTTTTAATGTATTAACTTCCATGGTAGCATTTTTGTTTAAAAATTAAGCTACCCATAAAATAAAGGATAAAAACATTTAGAAGGAATTAAATAAAGCATTTATTTTTCATGAGTTGCAGTAAAAAAAGAAATTCCTAATATATTTCAAGTATGTTACAGTGCAAGTATGACAAAACAAATTCCATTAGAATTTAACTAGAAGTTCTGTTAATAAATATACAAGTGAAACAATGCATATAATAACTTGTTTTTAACCAGAAATGCATTTGAGATTTAGGGCACTGCACATCAAGCTGGTATAAACTATGGAATAAAGACATAATTATTTTTTAGTTTGGAATGTGTATACAAAAAGTGACAGATGTATGTTAGTAAACAATTTGATAGAATGTTGGGATATATCCTATTAACAATAGTATGGTATTTGTGTTAATATACATGAGATGTGTGTCAGAGGATAAAGGTTTTAGCCAGTAGAGTGATGACATCTATGCGAACATGAACTCAGAAATTAATGTATATAAATTATTGAAGTATAAAAAAACATTATTAAGGAATAGTTGTTTGGAACTGATACTGAATGCCAAGTAATCAATATGTTTGCTAAGCTGTGAAGCTTTTGAGAACACAAGTTAGCAGCTAGTGAGCTATTTTTCCAGTTGGAGCACTTGTTCCAAGTTTTAGTGAGAAGCAGAGTTATCAAAACCATAATCTGTTTTGGTTTCCATTTGCAGGTACACAATATCATTATTAATTCTTGCATTTATAATGCTGAATTAATTTAAGGATCAGATGTGTAACTGGTCCTTTCTCTACATGAGAGAACATCCTTTCTCTCTTTCATCCTCTACATCCTTTCTCTCAACACTGTCTCGTTGCAGTACATCAGCATTTTTCAGGCATTTAATTTCGAAAATGATAAAATAATTTTTAAAAATTTGGACTCAGATCAATATTTCCCCCACAAAATACTTGCATTTACCATCAAAGAAAAGCAACAGCATGTTACTAGACATATAAAGAGTCATTAATTAATAAATATAAAGCTATATATACATACAAACTATGCCTCAATTAAAGCACAATAAGAGACATGGCACACAATGGTATTGCCGGGTTTCACTAAAGTCATAGAAAAGAAAGTGTGACGTGGACATCCAGCTGTTTCTTTGTCCATTTACACTGAATATAGTCAGTGAAATTACCAGCAGAAGAAACATTACACTGAGGTACTTCATCCTGATTTTCATTATGTTTTGGAGCTATAACTAAGGCCCTTTAAGATTCTGAAGAAAATCTCCTACAACACTAAAGAAGAGTGTTCTAGGACTAAAAAAGATAGCTTTGGAAATCAAAAACAGATGTTCTTGCAAGACTGCAAAGCCAGTGTTGTAGATTTAAATGATCCGGATAAGTTGCAAGCTGAAACTTTCAGAGATTTGCCAGCAAAACTTAGCAGTAAAAATCTGGTTAATATTAAAAGCAGAGATGCTTTTCCAACATAATCCTAAATGGATTTGTTGTATCTCATTTTCTTAAGCAGCTTCAGCGAAGAAGTGGAATGAGAAAAAGCAGCATGCTTTTACCATCTCCACTACAGGAAACAGTGTGGGAATAAAACCCAAACCTGTAGGTCTAAATAAAGTCCCAGAAAGCTCCTATTTTTAATTGACTACAATGAGCAATAGAGTATCAAATAAGAATATGGAATCTAAACTGACTTAACTTTTTAAACCCAAGGCCATTTGCTGGTCAAATCTGAAATAAAGATCTCACATTTACGTTTAAGGAAGCTTGAGTCCGGCTGTGCACCAGGCGTTAGAGGGTGTCAGGCATTTCTTCTCCTAATACATCACAAACCTGTGTCTGCAAAACAGAAATTAGATTTTGCTAATTTCAGTGTAGATAATATATACTTAGTAGATTTTCCTTTACCAGAGTCAAGCAAATGGTTAATTCTTCATTGATCTGTTCTAGTATTCCCAGCTGTACAAGGAAAGAAGTGGAGAATAAAGCAGAGGCACTTTCATTGTATAATATAATAAGCAAGATTATTGGCTGAAGAAGTCTTTTATCAATGCAAAATTCATGGAGGAAAAAATATCACAGAAATTATGTTATTGGCACATTGATAAATGACATGCCTACTTAACTGGGATCACTGCCAAGGGACAGATCCAGTTTCATGCAGGGTTTCAGTCCCCCTTAACAGCACCAGCAGATAAAGTGGCAAGCAGTTTATTTTGTGGTGCTTGCAGATCTCTCCATATGTGGAACGGTAGGATAAATGTCCTTTAGTCATGCCATTATTGATCATTCTGGCATTAGTCTTACCAAGTCAAAGTCATCTAATATAGATGTTACACGTGTTGCAATTGATTTAAAATTTTTAATTATTTGCCTGGGTGCTGCTTAAAATAATTTAAACTAGCTCAACATACTGGAAATTAATATGTCATAACCAAGATATTTGTTAATTATGGATAGGTACATTTCAAATGCAAAGACAGCAACAGCAGACACTTCCACTGCTGCCACAACGTTAACAGCTTTTGCCCCATGTTAACAACAACCCAGACACATTGGTGTTTTAGCTGAACTTCCCACTAGAGCCCTGAACCACATTCTAATACTGGGCAGATTCAATGACTCAGAGGAAACCTTACAAAACGTGGCTCTCTGACTAGGTATTCTTCTATTTAGGAAAATTATTGATCCAGCCCCTCTCTAAACGATGCCATTTCCCATCTGGAACAGCTTAGAGAGGGAAGAATGCATATTTAAGACCAGTTGTCTTTATAAGAAATTTATGATGATGGTGAAAAAGAGGAAGGGACTGCATTTGCCATCAAAATCTCTTTAAAGCTGCCATTTCACAGCAAATTATCAAAAACTAACCATTTCAACAGAATTTCCTGAATCAAATTCTCCTTTCACTATGACCTCTTCTGCTGTTTGTTATTATCTCTTTCATTTTATCTCCTCTTTCCTTATTTGTTTTTTGTTTACTTTGGCTACTTAATAAACAGACCTTTGCACAATAAATGGATCCCACATCTTCCCCTCACAGGTGAATACTGTAACCACTAGGCTGTAAAATGTCTCTCTTTCAAACTATTCCACACAGTGCAGTTTCAATGGGAAGGGAGAAAAGTGATTCCAGTTCAGCCCTTCTACAGGCAGAGTTGTAGAAGATTTGAAGCCTTTCAGGCAGCCAGAGCTGGCTCAGACTTCTCAGTAATGTCAGCAAAATTGAATTTTGCCTTCTGAACACTACCATGGGTGAGAGACACCCTTGCCATGGGTAAGGATGCAGGGAAGAGGATGACACCAGACTGAGTAGGACAATTGAGAGCTCACAGATCCTCTCCTGTCTGCAGTGATGTGAGACCCTGAAGCACTGACTGGGTGTGAATCCCATCCAGCAGCAGAGCCTGCCCCATCACACTCACCCTTTCTGTAGCAGCAGCAGCAGCAACCAAGCCAGGTACAGTCATGTTGCTGCTCTACACAACTCCTTGCTTTGCCTGTTTCTGGAGACAGCCCCAGTCAGCAGTGAAGGGCTTCCAATCCCACCTTCTAATGACTGGGCATGTTCAGAAACTGCTTTGCTAACTATGAACTTCTCCAACCAAATGCCAATAAAGTTATTAGCTTACCCTATGTTTTCAGAAGAGTCTCATCCCAGCAGTCACTATCCAGTACCACCTCCAAACACTTCCTGGAGTCAGATTTTTAAAGGATTCAGAATTTGATAGAAGATTTACTTTCTTGCTTCCAGATGGTCTAAACTGCTATTATTGATCAAACCTGGGACAATTCTGATTGAGTAGAAAGAGTCAAGATGCCTGGGAGCCAACATTCAGCAGATGAGCTGCAGTGTCAGATTTCGATCCACAAGCTCAAATTAATTTCAAGTCTTTCTTTAGGTCCATCCATGTTTGGACAGTTTGGAAGTTTTATGTAAACCCCATCAATTGCAGTACACACATTAAAGAGCAGATCTGTACCTGGAGGTACAGGTGCACTTTATACAGCACTAACAGCATGTCACAAGATAACAGCGTGTCACAAAATAAAGTACATTTCTGTATAAGCTTTCTCTGATAAATCTTTTTGACCACACAGCCTGCTCACAAAACCTGCATGTGCAACAAAGAATGACTTAGGTTAACATAATGGTGAAACAGGGGGCCAGCAACTGGAGCCTTATAATCTCCAAAAACATAACATAGTATAATCTACCCTAATTGACACGAAGACTAACGCACTGTTAAGGTGTAAAACAATGCCCAAATCCTGCTCTTTCCTGCTCCCTGCTTATATAAGTTTAACGTTTTGCAAAACTATTTCCAAAAGTCAACTTTTGAGAAAAGGCTGATATATTTTGTAGATAGTATTATACCCAAAAAACAGTATATTATCCTGTACTGAAAAAATACAGGAATACCAAGACATCTAAACAAGCAATAAGGTTAGTAGATATGATGACCAGCTTGCCTTTATAACAGTTAGGGGTCTGCTATTTTGGAAAAGTTTTATTTATTATTTATTTTTATTATTAATTTTTTTAAATTTATTTTTATTGCTTTACTATATTGTTAGAACAATATTATCATGTTATAATGGAAAAAGCATAAAACAGGGTACAAAGGTACAAATATAACAGTCAATTATCCAAATTTCTGTATAGTTTGTTTCATCAGATGAATTTAATTATAACTACAGAACTATTTAAACCTATTAAGAGCTAGAATACAAAACTAAGTTTTATTAGATAAAAATAACATTTTTTACCTGTTTAGTTTCTCATGTTATGTGAATTACTTCAAGTATTTTCAAAACATACTGACAGCTGGATATAGAAAGATAATGCCTATTAAAAAAAAAAAAGAAATATGTAATTTCTGGGTAGACCTTGAAACAATCACCAGCTAGGAGAGGACTCCATAACCTTCAGGTTTCAGGAGAGAATAGCCCTGTAATTAAAATGGAACAGAGCTTGGGGAGTCAAGAAATTGCAAGAGAACAAAAACATCAGGCTAAAAGCAGTAAATCAAGAGCTGACTCCAGGGAGGAAGGGGTAGATGAAGTGGGGCTGGAAAATGGGACTAAAATTCATAAGAGTTGAGCAGAAATGTGCAAACTGGAAAGCACAGTAACACAGCAGGAGAACTGAGAGGAGCAAGAGGAGCACCCAGCAGAAAATGTAACCTTTGTGTACCTTGATTCCAAATATACTGTCTGGAGAATCAGGACCACCAAGTACTGCCTTATTTATTTTTTAAAAATGCATGTTCCTAATGTATTAGGGGTCTTTGGAAATTTTAGTAAAACTTTTTCTATTATAATCTTAAAATTTGTGGGTACCCACTAAAGACATGTTTCCAAAAAGACTACATGGCTCAACTCTAAAGGCACATGAAGCATTCTTCTTTCATCCAGAGGGGGACTGTAACCACAGCACACACAAAAACATTTTACAGTAGGCTAGTTCTGGATTTAATTTGTCAAATTCTGCCATTTGTTCTCTTCCTGGTTTATTTCCTGTGAAGAAAGATGACTTTAAAGGGTCTCAACTACATATGTTTAAGTGAGGACTTTGGTTAGGATAGAGGGAGTTTTCATGCCTATGTGAAGTCAGAAAAGTAATTTGTGGTTGAACATGTCAGAAATATTGTTGGAAAAGGTCCAGCTCCAACTCAGGGAATTGACACGCATACATTTTTTAGGTTTGAACTGTGCTGTAAGATGCAGATCATATGAGTTCCACCTGAACTGAGATGAAGACTCAGTGAATCTCTAACAAATGTCTGCTCTGCAGCACAATGTCCAGGGGTGCCTACAGACAACTCATATCCCCATTTTGGATGACAGTGTTTCCTAAGCACTGAGATAGTCATGCAAATACATTACCTTTTTCTAAGGTAGCCCTAACACATATCTTAACCTGGGAGGGGAGATGGTTGAAGACACATGTACCTGTCTCTGTTCTGTCATGCACACACAGACCTTCCCTCAAGGTCTTGGACAGCAATAATTCAGTTTAGCCCAGTGCTCAGTCACACACATGGTAAAATACCTTTCTTTTCCAGAAACAGGGTACCAGAAAACTCACTCAGCTAAAAGATAAGGGACCAAAGTCTTGGATACTCCTGCAGCCTGCAGGAGTTGAAATCCATAACTCTCTTTTCTAGGAAAGACCTTTTACCCCTGGAATATTGATTAGGCTTAGGACTCGTTCACTTCTTTTCATACCTGAAAAAGTGAGGGCAGTGTCAGAAAAGAAAAGATGGGCTGACTGGCTCAATATCCATGTTCAGCTTATGCAGCCTTGGCTCAGGTACCCAAATTACAGGAGCAGTAATACTCCATGTGCCATTGTCCCACGTAGACCAACATCCAGATTCTTCACTCTTTGAGTTCTTATCTCTTTATTGCCTAGGTAGATAGGGAGTTAGATAACCAGTTTATGTGTTTTAAACCATACTTGCTATGACCTGAGGTCTGTGTTTATTCAGGTGCTATGTGTACCACACGGGACATCTGATCCTGACCACGACTGCAGCCTTGCTGTGGTTTAAGCCCACTGCAGCAGCAGGACAATGCTGGTAAGCGCTGCAGACACTGTAAAAAAAACCACAGTATATCAAATACAAATATGAAAAATTATAAAACACACCTGATGGTTGTGAAAGAGAGGAAAAAAATTATTCAGTGATTATAGTTCTTGCTAGTTTGTTCCCAACATAGTAGTCTACTACTTCATCCTTTTCATAAACCATCAGAAAAAGCTTACCACATCCTTGGAATAATAATGCTATGAAGAATGGCAAAAAATCTCATTCTTAGCAAGAGAAGACACAAAGTCAACATCTTTCAAGACCACCAAGGACCTCAGCTTTCTTCAGGTCTATTTGCTACTGATAAATTCAAAATAATAGGAAGAAATAATTGCATTAGTAAAGAAAATGTTGATAAAATTCATTTACAGAGTTACATCTTCTTCTAAAACACCTGCAGATTTGCCTCAGTCTACTTCTTCATAATGCACCTTAAACCAGTAAGCATGGTAGGAAGAGTGTTTCAGTGACAGTTGTAGTAGAAAATGTTTGCTCTTGGCAAGATCCTGTTCAGTACCCAATGTCACAATTTAGCTATAGAAGTTACTAGTAAAGTTAGTTCAGACCTTTATGCACCTAATTGCAGTGAATCTAAATTATGTGTTTAAATAACCACTAAAATCAATGAAATATGTTCTCTCCAACAAGTGAGAATTCTACCCCTCATATCTGCTTTCTGGTATATTATAGATAGGAATGTAGAATTAAGTGAAACTACACCTTACTGAAATCAGGACTACTAGTTTTACTCCAAGTAAAATTTGAGAGAATTGTGTAGGATGGCCAGATTGATGATATTTACAAAGCCCTATCCTATGCTGTCACAGACAATCCTGAAGGATTGGGAAGAAAGACTATGGTCCTTTGCACTGTGCATCTATCAAATTGGTACATACCAATTTATCTCTTTTTCTCTCATAATTAATTAAGCAACAGTAGCAAATTTCAGCTGGAAAATGAAATGGTCAGAAGACTGGCACTAGACCACACATGGTTGCAATCTGAATCTCACTCTCTCCTCAAATGTCAAACTTTCTTATAAAAATGTTCTGCGCCTATGGAAATGTATCTGCATTCTATCCTCTCCTGAGCCCATTAAGGTAACTGATAGACTTTAGATTACAATGACTTGAAAAAAAAATTACTTTTTTAGTATTAAAAAAAAAGAAGACATTCAGAGAATAGAAAAGAACAAAAAACCTACCTTTTCAGTAAAAACAGAAGGCAACAGAAGCTTTGGAACAAGTGCTTGCCAATAGAAGGATTTCATGCTCTTGTTAATTAAAGGAACAAAGAAAAAACAGTGCAGTAGGCTGTATCCTACATAACAGCTTCTACTAATAAAAAGTAATAGACAATTTCCTGCATTCAATTCTTTTGAATACTATTATACCAGGTAATAGAGTTTTGGAAATGGAAGTCCTAGCAGCCTGTCAGAAAGAGCTTTCTTCCACTTTTTTTATTAAATGACTAAGTGCAGCAGTCTGTGTCCTATCTCTCCCTCTTGCATCTATTGGATTGTATTATTTTACATTTTGATTGAAATGATGTCACCAGCAGATAAAAGCCTGGCCCAGGCATTGTAATTGAATCAGCCTGAGTTGTTTATTCTAGTGATCTACAGCGATGCTTTCCTTGTCCTAACACAGAATACATAAAAGATCCCCTCTTGTTTAACATGCTACTGATTAGATCTATTTTTTTTTTTTTTTTAGAAGAAGGAGAAATCAAATTGGGGGGTCGAGAGAGTAAGAACTGGAGTTTAGGGGGAAAATTGGAAAAAACAGATGAGAAGAGACACCATCTGCAAAACTTTCCATGTGTGACTGAAAGTTTAAACAAATACATTTCACACTGCATCAGTACCAGATGCAAACAGATTTGATTGACAACATTTAAATAACAGTTAATGGGAACATCTACAATTTTTGGAAGGTTTTTCATGCTTAGGTCCTAAATCAGACATGTCCAAGTTTTTATTTAAAATTAATGCTTATCTTGAAAGAAGAAATATTTTAAACTACTGGGGGGTTTACTGCTCTAAAAATACAGTGTGTTGGATATTAAATTATTGTTATTAACATGTTCTGTTTTCC
The DNA here is from genome assembly GCA_013396995.1 of Dicaeum eximium. NCBI lineage: Eukaryota > Metazoa > Chordata > Aves > Passeriformes > Dicaeidae > Dicaeum > Dicaeum eximium. The sequence goes on along the minus strand of VWZP01008963.1, from coordinate 156,528 downwards.
CTTAAAGCATTTTATACTTTAAAAAAAGTTAAAACAATCTTCCATTTCACAAGTTATTTCAAAAGTTTCTTTCTTTGGTAATTATTTTAAGAGAAAATCTGTCTGTTATGCTAAGTGCTGTTTCTTTGTTTTTTGTAGTTGCCCCCTACACATGCCCCTGCCCTATCTCTGCCCCCCCAAAAAGCCTCAGTCAAATAAAGGAAAAATTGCACTATTTTATGTATGTCATGTGCATACCTTCACACAAAACTTCCTCAACAGCATTTTTGGTGGCGGTAGGGTGGATGGTGGATTTTCTGGTTTTGGTTTGGTTTTCAGCTTTTTACTTCTGGGTCTTTCCTCAAAATAAAGTACAATCATACAAGGTTTAGTAGTAGTGCCAAGATGAAAATAAGCCAAGCCCATCAAGCAATTTCCAGAACTGTTTTCCACTTTAAATCTTTTTAAATGTTTTGCCTCAAGTCTGGAGCTGTGAGCTTATTTAATTTGCTATCTGTATGAGAAAGAAACAAAAATGTAATTTCAGAATGTATTTAAGACATAAATAGATTTCTTGAATACAAATAAAAAACTACTTTATTAACAACTACAATTAATAAAGTATTGCCATGGAAATGGCTATTAAAGATGTTAGTGAAAAATTTAATTTTGAGAACATTTTATAATCCATTTTTTAATATGGGCGACATCTGTAACAAGATTATTTTCCACATGTGACAATCTAAGGTAACAAAGTGATTTTTTTAAAGTTAAATAAAAATCCATCTACAATCTCTCTATATATCTTAATTTACTGTTATTTCCCGAAACTTCACTACAATGTGTAAATAAGATATACTTAGATCTATCCATTTGCAGTCTATTTAGCACTCCTAATACCTGAATTATAAAATTAACTTCATAATAATTGTGGATACACACTAAAAAGACCTTAGAGACCTTCATTTTTTTGTAAATCATTTATTGTCCTGAAGGTATTATTTGAAAGCATTTGTAAAATGTACTTATTAATACTTCTAGCCAGTGATGAACTCAGAGCTAGGATGGTACAAGATGCACTATCTACATTAATAAATGTGTTTGATTGCAGTGTATTGTAATGAATGTATTTTGACTGAAGTTAACCCTTTAAATTGCATTGATTAGATCTAGTTGGGTAATAATCCTTGCAGTTATCTTGGTTTTCAACACTGCTACTCACTATGAAAGTACTCATTTCGTAAAAACAAAACTTAAATAATGAAGAAATTCATTCAGATCTGTCATTAATAATTTTAAAACAAACTCACTGCTTTATTTATATACAAATGTGTATCACAGTTTGCCTTGTGACATAGAGACATAGTGTTCTGTGACCAAATAGAGAGACCCAGACTCACCAAAGCACCGATCCATATTCAGTCCCCAGAGCTGGTTAAATATAATTTGCATCACAGAGGTTACACATTTAGTCTCTGGGAAAAAAAAAAAAAAAGTAGGCAATGTTGATTTAGCCTCCCTTCAATGCTCTCCAGCAGCTGCCTCAGGGAATAGCACTCAGAGGAACATCCCAATATGCCATGCTTTTTCTCACCATCACATTACTTTCTTGTTAAAGCATAACTGGTTGGTAAAGGCAAATTGATTTCAACAAAGGAAAACCATTGTGAACATGAGCTCCAGCATCCAATCCCTGAAACACGAACACAGATTTATTTATAATTCAAAGATTCAGAATTAATCTTTTAATAGCAATTTTCATGATTTTTGGTGTTTCCACTGTGAATTCCTCTGATGTCTGGTGGTCTGGCAAGCATCCTAATACCATCAATGGGATTCCCTATTTTAATGAGAGTTGTTTCAGACACTGCCAGCAGAAAGGTGTGAAGAAAAAGAAAAGCCTATAACTTCCATTTATTGTTTGTAGTCATTTCCTTTTATTATTTGTAGAGAATATCTTATAAGAGTCTTTCGTTGTGAGATTTGCAGGCACAAGCACATTTGATAAATTAGTTAGGGACTTGTGCCATGTGATCAAAATCAAATTAAACTTTCAAACCTCTTAAAGCTTGCAAAAAGAAATGTAAGCTGGCAAAACATAACACCAAGAAGTGAAAAAAGTGACCACAAAACAGACAACCAAACAGTAGTGCATGTGTCAGAAATGCAGCAAAAACATGAGAGAGATGATACGTGGCTGTTTGCTTGATTTAAATAACTTCATATTAAAAGACACTCAAATCCCAGTATTAATGATGTTTAAGCTGGAAGATAGACCCTACACCCTTCCTTCCTCCAGTGCTCTCAACATGTGGAAGTCATCTCTATGATCAACAACAAGATCACATAACAGAGTAATTTGTTGGGTTTTATGGCTGGGAATGGCAAAACTGAGGTTCAAAACATAGGTTTCACATTAAATAATGTGCTTTTAAATCCTGATTTTTTTTTTCCTTTCTTTAACTCATTCCGGAACCGGAATAAGTTCTCAGTTGGTATTGGTAGAAACATTACTAATAGTTCAGGTCTGTCTTTAATCACAAAACCAGGCTTGAATACAGAATAAAATGACAAGTAAGATGCTGAAATTTCAAGTATATCCTGTCTCTAACCAAGGTATGGAATCAGGAAGAAATAGGGTGTTCATGATAAGAAGTGGCAGTTTCCTCAATCAATTGCCTTGTTTTGGATATAAACAGCATATCACAATCTAAATCCAACTCTTGCTAAAGCAACTTGAGTAAGAGACTGGATTTTCAAAAATGCTGTGCCCCAGCAGACTGCCCTGAAGTCAATTATTTAGAAAACTAATTGAGAAATCCAACACACTATCTTGCTTTTGAAAATTCTGATCCAGACAATGTAAATAACTGCCAAGGTAGCCAAGTACACATAGGTCCTCCCACTTTTTCTCAAAACTGATACTTCAACTCTGTTTTGTCTTTTCTTTTAAAAAATTATTATTTGTAGCAGCTATGCAGCTCCTTCATAAAATCAAAACAAAACAAAACAAAACAAAGTGTTACAGTCTTACCATTAAGGAATGGTAAGAAAATACATAAAAATAAAATGTTAGTGTCAGTCTTTAAGGGGTTATTATACACTAAAACAAATGTAGAGATATGAATAATTCTTTGGCTATATATATGCATATATGCACTCACATGAACATACACATCAGAAAAGCACAGGGTGCAATTTCCTTCTATATTATTTATTAAAACAACTAAAACCTGATTAATTGCATTGTACAAAATGCAATTAATGCAATGTGAATCTTTCATAAAATATACTGCAGCTGAGAGAAAATGTGTCTGTGTAGCATATTTTTTTGTCCAAAGTGTGAATATTTAAAAAAAAAAAGTTTACATGTCATCCTGTTCCATCTTTGCATGTACTGGCTCTTTATCTCTAAAGCAGCATACGTTCCATATGAGAGAGGGGGTTGCCATGGTATCTGCACTTTAAAAAATTGAATAGCAGATCTAAAAGAAGCATAAAATCGATTTAACAAGTTGTCATGTAAGTTACCCTGGCCCATAAGGATGAAGTCTATGCACCTAATTCTACATTTAAAAAATGTTTATTTAAAAGAAAGAAAAACAAAACAGAATTGTAGGTGTTTTTAGTCGCAGAACTAAATACACTTCTCATTAGGTTGGTCTCATCAACTTACAAATCATTTGGGCATGCATGTGGATTTTCAATCTTTTTTTCCTTGTCTCTTTAAAAATACAACAAAACACATAAGAAGTAAAGAAATAGCTCTAAGCACTGATCCTAATACAGAAGATAAAATGCTGACATATAATCTGAGACAAAAATAAACCTTACTTAAAAATTAATTTATTAACTTTTTACTCATTCTAAAGAAAAGACGTTTCAAGAAACACCTTGAAAATAGGCACATTTCTTTTTCTTTTTTTAACTACTCAGAAGAGAAGGCTTCATAACTCTTACTTTGGGACTTCTTTTAGGCTCAGGCACAAAACAGTCACAGTTCTAGTGCCCAGTCTGCAGGGGAGTTCTTGCCTAGTTTCACAGGCACATTAAATTAAACTGTGGTTTACCTCTGTTTGTTTGTTGGTTAGTTGGGTTTTGTTTGTTTGTTTGATTTGTTGGGGTTTTTTTGTTTGTTTGTTTGATTAATTTGTTTTGTTTTCTAAAGAGAGAAATATGAATGGAAGAGGACAGCTGGAAGACGACAGCTTGTTCCAACACTACATCCTCTCAACTTCTCTGCAGGATAGGTTAGCACCAACTCATTGAGTAAACCCCACACAGAATCATTACCTCTACCAAACACCCTCCTTGGAGCAGTACAGCCTTTTGGAAGAGGTCAGTGTTACCTAGCAACTAAGAGCCTGTGCCTTTTAATAAATTAACCCCTTCATATGAGCTTTGGTGACATCTCAAATCACAAAAAGACATTGGACATTTTATTTTCATTTTAATGGGTTCAACTGTCAAAAATTGCCTGACAGAATCATGGTTGAGCCCAGAAATTCTTTTAAGGATTGGATTTGTTCAGTGGAATACATAATCCTGACTGTGCTCAAATAGAATTATTCTGATCTCCTGTAAACCCATACAAAAATCAAAGGCTGCTTCACAGAGAGTTTCAGAATTTTGTATGCCAAGTTTCCACCTCTGTGGAAACGTAGCTGAAGTTAGGTCCCAGAACAGGACAGTCCTAAAACACAGACAAGGCTGATGTTGAGGACAAAAATCCCAGAAAAGCCACAGACACTGCTCCTGCTGCAAGGTGGGTGTGCAGTCTTATTGACTTGCTCTCCACTTTGAATCTTACTTTGAATGTAAATCCTATGTTGAAATAGGAGATGAATATGACTGGAAATAGGAGCTCTTTGGCTCAAGGATCCCAAATAACTGACATTCTGGGGATTATAGAGCTCAAGGTAAATGCCAGGACTGTCAAATAGGGGAAGTATGAGTCAGTGTTAGGGAATGCAGGCAGAAACTGTGCTAAGAGTAACTAAGAAGGGGACAACCTCTTTACCTGATTATTTACTTATATCCTAGGGCCCATTGTTTGTCTAGGTTTGCTCTCTCTCAGTGAAGTACCTCTAGATCAAAAAACTAGCTCCCAAATTTATATACAGCTCTCACCTACCTACTGGCATGTGCAACCTGAGGAATTGGGACTCTTCCAGACACATCTCTCTATGCCATGAGGCACCAGAAGAAACATCAGAAAGCTTAAAGAGAACAACAGACCCACCATTACTCCAGGCTCTGTTAAAAGGACAAATGTGCATCTTTTTAGACACAGCTTGCACATCTCCTCTGTGTTTTAGGGAGAGATTGAGGTAGAAACATTTTTTTGATGTTGGGTGAGAAGCTGCTTTAGCTTTTTTTGTTTCTTACAACATAGCAAATATTTACTTAGTTTTGATAAAGCAAGCTCATGTTCTAAATAATTTGTGGGGAAAATAAGGGAAGTATAATTAACATCCACCTATCTAGAAGACAGCCATACTCAAAAAATACCAAAAGTATTCTATTGGATTTAAATCCAAAGTCTTAACCAAAGAGTTCCCAGCCTCTGTCTGCAGTCTTTAGCCAAATTTATGGTGCAGAAATACAGTCTTATCCAGTTATTCTCTAGCCAGCAGTAAAACTCACTTGGCTTTTAATCCTAGTTCTGCCTCAATGAGAAAAATATCTAGTTAGCAAACTAAACAGTTAAGATCCTTCCATTACATGAGTTCAGGAAACCAAGTTTATTTCCACACCTCACAGTGTTTTGCAAAAGCATGCATGCAAGAGTAAAAATATATTTCAGACAGAAGAGCCAATTGTATCAATTTTGCACACTCCATTTTATGCTTTATGTACTTTCCCAGGGACACCAAGATAAAGTTTATGGAACAAATTTATAGAATTCTCTCTCTTTGTTTTTAAAGGAAATGTAGGAATGTTACCCAAAACTGTGACTTCAAGAATACATCTAAACCCAACACTCCTTCACAAATATGTCAAACCATGGTAAAATTTGTAAAAGATGGCAACCCTGACTGATATGGATAAAAGAAATGCATTATTCTAGAAAAAAGAAGTACCCTTGTCATAAATAGTATTTCATATTTTATTTTCCATATTCTTCTGAGTCTCTTTGCATTTTTTATTACTTTGGACTCAACTGTTTAAATTAATACCTTCATCTTTCTACCAGCCTCGGAACAGTTTATTTAGCATCTAGTAAGGCATTAAGTATTTCAAATTACTTCATCCAACACATGTTAGACATAATAGGTTTGCCAGCAAAGAACTGTCCATTTGGCTATTGTATTATGTCCTTCTTCACGTCTCTTAGTCTTCACTGTTTCTTAACAACCTGATTAATTTTAGGACATGTGCATTCCTCATCACCATCCTGCTTCTTCTGCAGGAATAAAACATATGGAGTACCAGTAGAACCAGGATAACTAACGTCAGGATTTTCTTCTTAAGACGTTTGATAAATTGTCTAAATATATATGTCCTTTGAGTTACAGGACTCATTAAAAAATAATCCTTTTTTAAGGCTGAGAACCATAATTAGATCAGGATTCGTGTCTGTCAAGTTGCCTTTTTTTGTATCACTAGATTAGGAATTTAATACATAATACATAATAGACCCCAGGCCTTCTCTAGAGCTACTTTGGGTTGGATCCACAAAGAAGGTAAGGGTAGAATTTATTTCAACTAATCTTTGAGGCCTACAAAGTAGTTAGCAACATCTGAACTATACATTTGTTATTTTTTTATAGCCAGTGGATGAAAAGGCATTTCTGGGATACCGATCACCTTCTCAAAAGGCAGACACCTCAGCTGGATGAGAGAAGGGCACCTGTGTTCATTGGCTGTAAAGAGGCTCTAGAAGAGTACCCCAGGTCTGGAAGGACAAATCTGAAGTGGAATCAGCCACATCCCAAGGGCTCAGAAGAAGTGCCTACCTGCAGATCATTCTCTAGCCAGTATCCGTGACTGCTTTGGTCTTGAGACAACAGCTGTGTCTATCTTCTAAGTCTAACAGGAATCAAATATGAGAGTATCTTTTACATGCTTCATATATTAATTGGGTTCTGCTGTGGGAAGCCTTCCAACATACCAGAACAGGCCAACATGAAAGTCATCAACTGAAGTACTGCACAGGTCCTAATCCTGCTGATCCTTCTAAAGAAAACATAAAATATTTCCAGAAGATAAAATTCAGTCAACTTTTTTATAATGTATGTTTTAGAGAAACGAGCATGCATACACACAAATATTTAAATACACGTGACAGACATACATCCACATATATGTGAAGTAAGTCAATAAAGGAACATAATGGGCACAGAATCAAAGTTAGAAGAATAGAAGAATTAAGCACACAAATCTTTAACACTGGGGTGTTAAAGTACTATTTGGATGCAGACCTTCCCACCTTTAGTTGAAATCCTACCACAAAATAATTTGATGATGTTTTCATTAAGTTGAATTTTTTAAAGTAATTTATCCTAGTTGCAATTCGCAACACATTTTGATATTTTGCCCTGCCTACCTACTTCCCTGTAGTTTTGATTTTGTGCTGCTGGTTTTTTTTCTCACTCTCCCATCTCAATGTTGTGACTTCTGTCTTATTCTTTCTCCAGGCAGGCAGGACAAACAGAAACAACGAGAAAATTTTGAGAGCAGAAAAGAACGATTAAAAATATGTATCACAAGCAATTTCTTTAAACTCGTTCTTGTGAAAATGCTGATTATGCATAACAAGCTCTTTGTGTAGAAGTATAAGGTCTCAAGAATGTCTCCTACACTGAAAAGGAACAAAAGATTACTGAGCTGCTAAAATGCCACTGTGAACCTGCTGTTTTGTTCTGAGAGCTTACATCCTAATTATAGCATTTTTCTTTTTTCTTTATTTAAGAGTCATTTTTATCGCACTGCAGACTGGACATAAACATTCCTTTGGATCCTGTGTGTAAATAATGAAAACATAAAAACTATGGATTTTTCCCCTATCAAGCAGGTTAATAGTTTAATTGTATACGGTTATTCTTACATTAAAAGCTGCATACCTGGCAAGCTTTATCGGGTAACAGGGACTTTTAAATGTGCCAATGTTTCTACAGAAGTAACGCGGGTCAATTGCAAAAGGGATAACCATAATGATTAAATCATTAAAATTTTGTCTATGCTTCACAGAGCATAGAGAAAATTAACTTCCCACCAACCTCATTTTTCTGCTGAACATGAAATAATGATTTTTTGCTCATATAATTACAAAGCTAACATCTGATAGAGTCAGCATCCAGGGGGGATTATCACATGCATGAGTATTAGACCTCATTACCAGCTTGACTGCAAAATTATTACATCTTGTAATTGGATGGTGAGATTTATATACAGATCGGCCCGGTTTCTGTAAGATTGTAATTACAAGCTTCGTTGGTTCGCTACTTATCACACGGTGCAGGAGGAGGCAAAAACAAGCAGAGGAAAGACCATTTCATTAAGCCATAACCCTATCAAGGGAGGAGCACTGTAACATCCCTGTATTTATTAGGCCAAACAGAGCTGTTTGCAGAAGGGGAGGCCATTTATTACCGCCTGACAAATGGGATTTCATTTATTTAACCTCAGTGATCTATTTCAGTAAAATGTACAAACGAGCCATCCATTTTATGATTCCGGAGTCAACGCCTCAATTATCTAAAGGCTAACTGACTGTTAAAGCACCCATCTGCTAGGATGAATTCATTGATTTAATTTGCTTCATGTTACTGAATGATTCTTAGCAGACAGGGAGGGGATGGAAGGGGAAGGGAAGAAGGGAAGGAAACAAGGGGGTGGTGGCTGGTGGTTTAGGAGAATGCGTTGGAGTGATTCAGCACGCCGGTGTCTGTCTGCACGTCTGCGCGCGCGCACCCCTGGTTTTTTTTTTAATCCTTCAGCACAATAGAAGAAGGAGATCAATAGCAGCTTAAATTTTATGAGACAAGGAGTTAAGTTGTTCAGCTCGAGCCAAAACACCTTTGTTCTACCATAACAAGTAATCTCTGTGGCGGAATTAATATTGACAAGCTGGCTTCTTTGTAGCTAATTTTGTGGGTGCCTGAGCCAATCGGGAGCCTCGCAGTAATAGAGTTGTTATTAGAGTTCATTACAAAAGCTGTGGATCAATGGCTACACTGGGAGGGAGAGGACATGCTGCAGCAGAATGCATATGTATGCTAAAGGAAATGAAATCCTTTTAATGTCCTTGTAATAATTTATTCTATAGTTCTCTTTGACTTAAAAAAAAAAAAAGTCTTTCAGAAACAAAATTAAAAATGTTCCCTTGTGAGGTTTTAATTTAATCATAACACTGAAACTGATAGGAAGTAAAGCAGGATTTCAGGGGTGGGGAAATTCAGGGAGACTTCATTCCCCAGCTCTGAGTTTTATTAGAACTGGATTTTGTCTGGAAAATACCACCATTCCCATTTTATTCGAATCATGCAGGCTGGTTTCTTGAAAGCTTATGCTGTTATGTGCGTAGCACAGATGTCTTTTAAAACACCCCCCCTTTTTTCCTCCTTAAACCCTCTGTCTCATTAAATCTGATTTTTTACATTTTTTCTTTGATGGGGTGTCATTTTGTAGAAAACATCTTTACACTCAAGGAAAAGAAGTCACAAACAGCATGCTAAAGCTTTTTTTCCCATGTTTCTGGGAAGGAATGACCTGTATGCTGTGAGTTAGCGCTTTCAGCAAGCTGACAAGGAGTTCACAGAACACAGCTCTTTGTAAAAGGTTGCCTCTTTCAGCTGTAAAAGGGCCCTCCTTGATGTAAGTGTTCCCAGAGTAATAATCCATTTCTCTTGTGGCAGGCACCAGTTCATGCTATAATCTTTCCCACAAGCTCCAAATCAGTACAAGAAAGCTGTTTACTGGACAAATTTCCCTACATCTCAATGTTAAATGATACTGCATTAAAATGTGAGAATATCACACTCTAAGAAAGGGAGGAGGATCAAAGGGAGCCCTCACAGTGAGTGAGTTGAAGCAAATTAGCATCTTTTGGTCATGGTTTCCAAGATAGAAAAATATGGCATTTCAGGGCCATAAGTTGTTTGCTTTGCTTTCTCTCTTTTATTTCACTATAAAAAATAGCCATTTATTTTTTCCATCTCCCTATGCTTGTCTCTGCCAAAAAAATTGAATCACTTTCAATTGATGCAATTAGACGGGGTAAGTCCCTTGTGTAGACACTGTTGTTTCAATTCCAGCAGATATCATTAAGTCAATATAAGAGACTCTTCCACAAAAATAAGACCATCAAGTATGAGCACTGTTTAGTCTGTTAGGTTTGGTTTTGTTTGTTTTTTTTTTCAATTACCACATTTTTCTCAAGGATTGGCAAAAACTAATCATTTCAATTTTCTCATTACTTTATTTTCCCAGACATCATTCTTAAAACTTATATTCCTGCTATTTGGTACAGTAACAGAAAATATTCTGTAAGCAAAAACCAGTGAATTAAAGAAACCTTGCCATCACATTTATGACTCTCTTTATCTGCCATTTTCTCCCCCCAGCTAGAAGAAAGTAGTGGCATAGTGTCTGGAGCCAATGACAGGAGGCATAGAAAATGAGGAAAAATTTCAAAATACAGGCACTGTACGAAGCCAAAAATCTTAGGGAGAACAATTTTTTCTTAAGTGGAACGTTTTGAATTTGGCAATTTTTTTCTTTTCCCATAATACAAACCCCGTGAAGCTGTACAGGTAGGGAGTTGACTGCTGGAAAGCAGCTCTACAGAGAAGGGCCTGGGGGTCTGGTGAACAACAAGCTGTCCATTAGCCAGCAGTGTGCTCTGGAGGACAATAATGATATCCTGGGGGGGAATTAGGAAGAGCAATCCCATCAGGTTGAGGTAGATGATCCTGCCCCTGTACTCAGTCCTGGTGAGGCCCCATCTGGAGTGCTGTGCTCAGTTCTGAAGGGTGACAAATATGGTTAGGGGACTGGAGCATCTCTATTACAGGGAAAGGCTGAGGGAGCTGGGCCTGTTCACAGCCTCAGAAAGAGCAGACTGAGAGGGGACCTCATCAACATAGAAGTGTCTGAAGGAAGAGGATGGAGGATGGATCCAAGCTCTTCTTGGTGGTGCCAAGCAATAGGATAAGGGGCAATGGGCAGAAACCAATGCACAGGAAGTTCCATCTGAATATGAGAAAGAACTTCTTTACTGTGCTGGTGACTGTGAACAGGAACAGATTGCCCAGAGAGGTTGTGGTGTCCCTGGAGATACTCAAGAGCCATCTGGACACAATTCTGTGCCATTTGGTATAGGCTGGCCCTGCTTGAACAGGGAGGTTGGAGGTTGCACCAGATGACCCACTGTGGTCCCTTTCAACCTTACCTGTTCTGTGCTTCTGTGACAATAAGCTTAAATTTCAGAATTTGAACCGAATATACCTTGACTGGATTTTCGCTTTGAAAAATTCTGAAAGGGGAAGCAAGTGTGACATATTCCCTTTTCCCCCAGTTCAAATAAATAATTTTTCTTCTCTGTTGATTTCCTCTTCTCTTCATAACAGCTAATTTCTAATAGTGAAAGAATATCAAAATAAATTCATCTGTGATTTTTACGGCTTGTCATGCTGTTCTCTGACATTCACATCCCTCCCAGAATCTTTCTGAGGGATCTTTCTGAACCTCAGTCTAGATGATTTCATTGGTCTTTGGTGCTCCTTATTTTGGTGTTCCTTATTTGTCCATTATGGAAAGCCTTTAAGGAAAGGGAAAAAGAGAATTGGTATCTCAGAGGTAAAAAGGAGTTTCCATGGAAATAAAATTATTGCAAAATGAGCAAGATCCTGTAACAATAATGAGAAAAAATAGCAAAAAATTTTCAGCCACATAAAAGAAATGTAAGGTCAGATCACAATGAGACTGACACAGAGATTAAAGGTAATATGGATCTGGCTCCAAAATTAAATTACCATCCTTATAGAAAATGGTGATAAAATACCATCCTTAGATGTAAGAGCAAGGCAGCTACTGGAAATGCAAAGCAGAACTTCCCCTAGCAAATTAATACTTATTAGATAGATATATATATACATATTCTGGTAGACCATCCTTTTTTTAGCATACTGCTTTAAGCACTCTATGGTCAGACCAGCCAAGAACTACACACAGCTGACCTATGGGAACCCCAGTACAGCAACTACAAAATTAGTATTATGATTTCTCCCATGCATCTACCATCACTAATATATTTGTCAGGCCCTCAGCCAGGCCTTCTTGGTGTTGGTCTGAAGTTCCTTAGAACACCAAATTTCTTCTTGCAACATCTTTTGGGACACTCCATGTCAGTGTAATACAAGCATAGAAATCCTAACAAATTGTCTTTCGTTCTCCATTCCCTTTCTACCAGATTTCACTGCGCTGAAACACTATTAGTCACTCTTTTTTTATTATTATTATGATTATTCTCCTACTTTACCCAATTTAAAGTTTGGAAATTACTCTGTTCTCTTTTTCTGCTTGATGGAGTACAGAAGGTCTCTTTTGCCTTGAATCCTTGACCACTGACTTTAAAAGTTACTTCTGTATATCACTGCAGCCCACTATAAGTTCTAGTAACATATCTGCAGCTGGAATCCCTCCAGCACCAAGATCAGCCTCTAATTCTCCTTGATTTCAATGGAGAGTTTCATGATGCAGATCTGATGCTCTGTCACAGCACTTGCTCCAATAATTTCACTGTGCCACTCTAGGTTTACACTGCACTAGAAGCAAAGAGCAATGTGGTAAATGGGTAATTCATAGGAAAGACTCTTTCTTTGCCACACGTTTATCCTTAGTGGAGATGAAGTCGATTGCGGAGTTGTATTTGCTAAGCTCTCCTGTCACTAGAAGAAATGTAGCAACACTTAAGCTGCTGTTCTAACTGGATATCCCATAATACTACTACTATAGCAGCAACTTTGGAACTATATAATTTTGAGCATATAGTTGAAAATATACTAAAAATATTTGAAAAGCAGGGGAAGCCATTCTTTAGAACACACATTCTCCAGCCTTACTGCTCACAATTAACACAGGCAATAAACCACTGAATCCAGCTGTGTGTTGCATATGCAGCTACAGTAAAAGGCATCTACTTTTCAAGTTTCAAAGCCACTTGTCCTTTCATCCTACACCTCAAAACAGGCTTGAGGCAGGAACGTATTGCAGTATAAATACAGAGCACACTATTCTTTAGTAAAATACGTGTTGTAATGAGATAACACTGCACCTCTAATAGTTTACCATATCATGAAGGCCTACAGTTATCTCAATCTGAAGTCTGTTCAGCCTACTCTTATCAGTCTTACTCATTCAGTTACTTTTTTATTTACATATTTTCAATACAACTCAATTGTTCATAAACAAATATATGTTCAGTGCCAGTTAGTCAGTGTTATTTCAATGCAAGGGCCAATATTTCCACTAATTTTCATGAGAATAGCATACATGCTGAGATTTTTGAAAGAGCTGTTTTTCTCTTTTACAAACTCATACTCAATGTAATCTACATGCGCTAAGATACGAAGCATTTCAAAAATTAAATACATCCACAACTCAGAAAAGACATTTACCAGGGAAAAAATTATTCAAACAATGTAGTCATGGTAACCTGTAATTAAAGATCAGATCCAAAAGCTTATCACAAAACTGGTATCTGCAATACACACATTCTTTCTCATCTTATTAGAAATAAATTCTAGAGAAAAGCTGTATCCAAAACCAGTTTTATTTCTAGTAAATGTGGGTCGAAGAGTTCCTTAATGTAGCACATAGGATAGCATGAGCTGAGCCAAAGAGACATCAAATTGGGATGTGTGTTGATAGCTCTAAGGAAATTTACTGAAAAGGCATGTTAATTGAATGGGCTTAGGAAGGCATTGAACTGTGAAGGTGTGTAGAGTAACAAATGTCTCTCAATAACTCTTTAAAAGCAAACATAGCAAAAAACTCTGACTGGGTGAGATAAAATCACATGATAGCCCAGGCTGGAAGGCCTTTGAAAGATCACCTCAACATCTTATGGAAAAGGGAACATAGATGAGATTTGCTAATAACCTTCCCAACTCTGTCTTGAAAACCTCCAGTGATGGGGACTCACACCCTTAGAGAATTTATTTAAGTGATTGATTGTTCTCACTCTGAAAGTTTTCTTTCTCATGTCAAGATGAAACCCATTCTGGAACCTGTTACCCTTTGTCATCTCCATGTAACTCCTTATGAAGAGAAAGCCTCCATCCTCTTTGTAGCCACCCTTTAAATACAGGAAGATGGTGATGAGATACCCTGTGAGACCTTCTCCACAGTGAAAATATCTCTCTCCTTCAGCTTTCTCTCATAAGGCATTTTCTCCAGATGTTTGATCATTTTCATGCTTCCTTTGGTGATGAGACTGAATATTTGTGTAATCACTTATTCTGCCTCATAACTAGAAAAAGTGGTTAGATATATTTGGGAAGGACAGAGTTGTAGTTTGAGAGTCACTGTTGTCCCACCTGCTACCTCCCCACCTGCCTGGTAATTACTTTGTTAATGGATAGGAAAAGTGTCCCAACTAAGACAAGAAGGGGCTCAAATAAATGTTAGATTTGATGTGACAATCAAGAGATTTATGATCCTAAATGTATTTTCACTAAAAAGACCTGGAATTCTGGTGGGGCATTTGGGAACTACCATGTCTTGTAATAATGAGAGTGACACAAAAATCAGTCCCCTGATCTACCCAAGTGTGTGCTTTCAACTTTGCTTTAATCACTGGGTGAGTAAAATACTCTGAAGATGTCATCTGTCAGACCTAAAACTTGCTGAATTGGGAATGCTGGATAAGGAAAATACTGCTCTGGATCTAGGTATTTTTAAGAATGTTATTTCTATAATCTAGTTAAACATAAGACTCTTTTATTTCTTAAGGATATGTTCCTTCCCCTGATTAGGAGGATGTGATTAACACACTGATTTTAATGTAGCAGTAATATTAATTAATCATTTACTATCACTAAGGTAGAAAATTGGTATTCTTGGTTGTATATTTTAAATGAAGCCTGTAATTCTGATAATGAATCCTCAAGAGTTCTTCAGAGTGACTTCACATGAACAACTCATATCACAAGATTAATATGAGACTAGAATAAATTTGTGTAACACATAAAGAGAACTGTCTTCATTTGCACAAAACCAAAATGAGTAAGTGTCAGGAACACACCAACACACAAAGAAAGTATTTTTAACTAAAAAACTGGTAAACTCAGGTTTCTGCTCTTGCCATTATCTATAAGTCTATACAGTTTTTGAAACAATGGGGGTTATTACTTCAAGGATGATGAAAACACCACAGAACTAGCAAACCACTTGCTCATCAAGAGCATTTCCTTTATTGTCCTTGTTCTATTTTGCCCATTGCATTTTTTATCAATATAATTTTCTCTGCTGACAGTAAATGCCAATAGAGTCATCATACTAACAATCTTTGAGATCAAGAAAGAGATGTTTGGATATATTCCAAACTACTATTATTTCTTGTTTTGTGAAAAAGGCATTCATTTAATATTTTTTATTAAATATTTTTTAAAGTCAGATATTTCTATATAGCAAGTTCCTCAGAAACATTTTCTAACATTTCTTGTTTGCATACTAGCCTTGACAACTGTGATCTCAAAGAAACCATCAAGTGTTTGGGCACAATCAGAAGCCTTTAGGAGTTCTGAAAACCCACGTTTTCCTAAAGATAAACACCTTTGTGGAGTGTGGGGGAGCAGTTAGGAAAAGAAGATTTGTGACAAATTCTCCCCACAAAAAAAAATATTTGGGAAACATGCTTAGAATTAGAGTAAATTCTTAGGCAACAACTTCATCCTCACCAGCTTTCTACAAGCCAGGGTGTCAAAATTGTATCTATCTACTTGTTCAGCATCTTTGATATAAGTGGCAAAGCAATATTCTTTAGTTTGTTTCTCTGCTTCCTGTGATTTCCTAGAATTCTTATTCAAGGAGTAGGACTATCTAACTTCCAAAAGTCAGAAAAGAAAAAGGGACTTCAGTTGGGCCATCTGGCCTCTGTAACACTGCAGATCACTGGTAAGGACCAAAATGAGTTTTCTATGTAGCTGCTTTAAGCTATGATAGCTGCTTTAAGCAGAAGACCACCCTCCCTCCTCATGGAAGCGTGATTTGTGTTCCCTTACCAAAACTACCAGTTTCAGTCAAACAAAATTAAATTACAACATGGAGCAGAACCTAGTATTTTTGGCTGAATAAAATATGAAAATAATTCTTATTACTTAATTATAGAAGCTAATGGGGGGAAGGGCATGGGACCTATTGCTTCACTCTCTCAGATAAACACACAAGTCAGCAGCCTGCAGTGCTGCACTCACCTGTGTAACATAACAACGCTGAAATCTATTGTGCACAGCAGAGGAGCTTCAACAAGGGACCAGGGAGCACTCACCTTGGAATATCCTACATCCCACAAGTGAAGGTGATTTCCTATTACAAGCACTTTACACCTCTTTTCCACTTTTTTACCAATTTCCCTCTACAGAAGGAATATGTATGCCCAGTTTCGTGAGGTCCTAAGTCCATGGGCTGCAAAGAAAGACACTTTTTTTCCTCCCTCAACCTTGGGATAAGAGCACTTTCCTTCCACTAAAAATATCCACCAACCAATCTGGTTTTGTGTTTCTTCCTGCCTCTTCCTGCCATTTCTATGGTGGACTGAACATTTCTAGGAAAATAAATAAATAATGAACTTATACCACACAATTAATTCTTTTCCATATCTACAGTGACTGAGGCCAGTCTTGTAGAGACAGGAGCCTTGCTTGCTAAACACAGAGCTCCTGGGGGTTTCCTTCTTCATAAAACCATTCTTAATCATTCCTATCCCCTTCCTTTTGTGGGAAAATGAGAGTGAAAAAAGAAACAGCAAGGCATGGAAAGCTAGGGAGAAGGGTACATAAATAATATGCAAAACTCTGCATTCCTGTGAGACCAGGACTGAGTCCAGCTGAACGTGGGGACAGTCAGGGCACTGGTTCCCTATGCTTAGGATGCAAAGTGGGTATCAGGTCCAGCAAAAATAGCTGCCAAACTAATAAGATGAAAAGGAATATCTACCCTATCTCCCTTCCTTGTTCCTTCACAGGATGCTTCCCAGTTCCCTCTACACCACATCCACCCAACTCCTCTCAGGGCTCATTCAGCCCATGTCTGAAGAGAAGACATTTCCCCAGGGACTCTCCATGTGACTCTGGCCCTGAGGAGGCCCCAGATGCTGCTGTCTGGAAGGAGTGGTCCGATCCTACCACAGACACCTAAATACCTCACTACAACTCTGAAAATAGCATTTCTTATGTGACACACACATGGCATAACTTTTCCTCTTATGCTGCAGGATTGTCAAATAAAGTCAATGGAATTGCAGTGATGTAAAATATGCATAAGTAAGGTAAGACCCCTTTCTGCCCTCTCAGCCTGATCATATGAGAAGCTGAACATTTCCCACTAAGTGCTTAATGCCCTCTGCTCACATCTATTTGGTTTCAGTGAGAATTCAGCTAGCAGAGTTAATCTCTGACAACCTACTATTCTGATACAATATGTTGCTCACATTCAGGAAATCTGAACTGAGTTCAGAAACCCCCAGGTCCCTCTGACAGTCAATAGCTTACTGTTTTAGTGCAATGAGCACATTAGCCCCAAACAGCTTGAGACTGCATTCTCCATTGATCAGATAAACAATTTGTGAGATATTTTATTACAAAATGACGCACCAATTTAGCCATCTTTTCATCAATGATGTGCTTAAATTGGATGTGAAATGCCAAGAAAGTTGCCTCCCCAGGGTGCCATCAGTGAGAAATGTAAAGCAGAGGCTTTCAGTTAATACAGTTCATGTAGCAGAGTTTTATCTTTCAGTCAAATCAAATTTAAGTCAGCTGGTAATACATGTTTGACCTCCCATTATCTAAAGCCATAAATTGCATTGTAGTGATTTGTTAATCTTGCCTTAAATCATCCAGCAACCTTTATATCTTTTTTTTATGAATCATGAGGGTTTTATTTTTCATTTACTTATGAGTCCATAAAGTACAGTTGATTAGATCTCTGCTTTCTTGTACCTACCCCAGTCATTCAAGAACCCTTACTCCTGTTAAATATAAAGTGCATTATTGTTTCTAAATCCATTTAGGTGTAGAATACCCCACTCTGGCTATAAGTGCTTTATTCCAGAGATAGCATGGATAGTCTCAACAGCCCACTTTAAGATTGCATCTCTGAATCATGAAGAAATGGAAAATTAATCATACAGTATTTGTGATCTTTTCTCAAAAAGTATCTAAGCCTGTGTTAGCATATTTACTAATACAAATTTAATTGACAGAATGGATGTCCACTTTTATGTCACAGACACTTCCTTCTATCACAGTTTCATCATGGAATTTCAGGAATGACACGAACCATCGTGGTTCAATATATGACATAAATAAACAGGCAACATTTTTCATTTCCCTCACCACTGCTTTTGAAACAAGAAAGATATGGAAAACTGTGAAATACAAAGTATAAGCAGAACTATGGAAAAATGAAGTATCATTGTGGTATTTCCAGAAGAAAAAGTTCAAGTTCAGAAGCCAAAAGTCATAAAATTATGAGAAATGTATATTTTAATATAAACATTCAGTCTCAATCATTCACTATAATCAGACTTTCTAAGAATTGCTTTGCTTCAACATCCATGTGATACTGAGTTTTGCCAGCTTTTAGAAACTTGCAGCCTGCAATGAACATAAGAGTCCCTGGCAGAGGATTCAGAAAAGGCACAGTCCTGTGTGCTGGGCATTGTAAACAGCCCTATGGGGAGATGCATCAGAATCAGCCTCACAGGGGTAAGAGCAGAGACTCACCAAACTCATTTAAAGGGATAGCTACTAAGGCTTCATTAGATGGGTCTACTTTCAATCCCAGCTGATCAAAACAGGCAATTAGCAATGATTTGAGAGATTTAGTCTCTCTGCTTGCAAAATGAAAAAAAAAAAGAAATCCAGCTTTCTTATCCTGGCAATGCAGTTTTTCCATCCTTCAAAGATATCCCAGATAGACTTTTCTCTTGGCTTAACAGGCAAAACATCCCCTTTCCTCAGGTCAGACCCCCTCTTTGCCACACTAAGTTTTAAAGGGATCTCTCCCACTGACCAAAGCACAGATGGTAAAGCACATAGAGGCACGGCACTCAAACTTCTTGATATTACAGTACAGAGCACTGAAGCTAATTTTTATTAGGTCAACCCTTATCCTTTGGTCTTCCAGGATGTCTCAGAAGGTTTAAAATCAATTTTTTTCCTACATCACCACTGTCCTTTACTTCAGTTATCATCTCTGATACTGTCTGTGTGGACTCCTCTTGCGGAGGAGCTCATGACACCAATAGCAAAAGAAAACACTGTCACCACAGGAGACCTGTAATCATGCCTAAGCTTGCATTCACACTTCAGGGACATTCAAATGTCTAACCTAGATCATCCTCCCTTTCACTTCTGCCACTGCATGTGGAAACCTTTAGGATGGGATGCTAGAGATAAGCCCTATTGCAGGAGCTACCTCCAAAAAGCAGAGCTGTCATTCAAACAGATAGAAACTCGGACAATTAATCTCATAATTAGAGATCAAAAAGCAAAACTGTTAGTTATTCTAGAGAGTTATATTCTAAAGAGTCATATTTCAAAGGGTTATTCCCACCCAGTAACAATTCACATTAACAACCCTTTGTCTTGTACCTTTAACCTTGGTTCTCAATGTTTAGCACAAAAGTCAAACACAAAAAATAAAATCAAGCTTGGAAAATAAGTTCTGGCTCACCTTTGCTTTTTGATACAGCTCTAAAGAGTTCTCTGTTCATTGCATCTCTCTGTGTCACCAAGCCTACTCAAGAACTAGCAATAAAGGCAGCAATACATAAATACAATAAATACAATACAAATAAATAATACAATAAAGGGAAGTACAGAAGTGTTATGTGGCTTACAGCTCATTCAGAGCTTACCAGTATTTTTGCTAAAACATAGGTGCAACATTAATAAGCATCTAATTTGGAATTTTATGTTAAGAACACAGATGAATAATTAGCAAAACACCAGTTGTTAGATGTTACATTTCAATACATTTGGGAGGGTGGGGTGATACGCAGGAGTTGTGCTTAGTACTCATAGCAGCTAAACATTTGCTGAGGGTCTGAGTGTTAGTGGGCCTAACATCAAACACTAAAGAAGACATCATTGCTGGAACCCCAAAATCATCACCAGAATGTTAAAAAAAAAAAACCCACAACAACGACAATAAACTAAAAAAAAAAAAAAAAAA
>VWZP01008963.1:110406-136078 GCA_013396995.1 Dicaeum eximium | reverse complement strand
CAGACCGAGAACCATAAGGATAGAGAAAATCAGAAAATATTTTTAATTTTCCCTTAATTTGACTTTCTGGTTTGGTGCACTAGGACTGTTCTAACTGTTCTAAACTTTTTCACAGCACTAGGAATACTGAAAACATTATCAAATATCTGAATGAAAACTAAGACGATAACATAATCCCTCATTTCCCTCATTTCTGGTAATTAGGGATTTAAATAAATTTATTGCTAAACTGGTACTAAATCATATTCCCGTGGTATTATCAACTAATGAGCAATCATGACTGAGTATAAGCTACATAACTTACTCAGATCTGGTAAATATTGAAAGGTCCAAGGCAGCCCCTGGGTCCTGCTTTACTCCCTGAGCGTTGTTTAGACCTCGGGCACTCTCAGTGTAGACACAAATCCTGTTTGAGAGAGAAAGGACACACCACCAACATGCACCCATGGATCCTAATGCAACAGTTCTACTCATTTTACAGCTTCTCTACCAAAGCACTTGAAAGATATGCTTCTGGGGAGAAGCCCAGAGCAACAGTACTTACTTAAAACTTGTCACTTTTGTAACAAATATATTGCTGCTTTAATTTTGAAAAAGCTGAACTCAGATAAAATTCATCTAAAGTATGAACCTTTTACCTAACATTACTCTTTCACTAAATGGTAAATTATCTCAGCTTCCAGATACACTTAAAACATTGAGAATCCATTGCCACAAAATGCATACAAAGCCAAACTAAAAGTAAAGCCATAAAGATGACCTTATCTTCACAATGGGACAGAAAATCACTACCTAGAAGACACTGGAAGTATTTCATAGAAACATAGGATCATTTCATTTGGAAAAAAAAACCTTTAAGATCATCAAGTCCAATCTAAAAAGAAAAATGAAGAGTTCTTCACCCTCAGACTGACAACAGTAATTAAAATCTTTGTCTTTTTATTTGAAAATATTATTGTGTTTGTGCATATGGAAAAAAAAATCAGCAGGAACAAAGTGATCTTGTAAAAGATCACGCAGTATAAGTTTCAAATGTGACAGAAGCAATCTGGCAGATTTGTTAAAGGTCAGTAGTCAGAGCAGATTTTTTGAAAAAACACCAGAAGTGTTATAAAAGTATTATACTTCCTGTGATCTCAAAATTCAGAAGTCTGCTTGTGAAAGCCTTGCAGCTTTGGTAAGGTTTGTTTTGGGGTTTTTTTCTCATATTACCTTTAGCATTTATTACACCCAAAAGTGATCTTATTTTTATCTCCATATTCTGCTCTTGCTGCATGCTTGCAAATTTCATAAGACTCTCTTTCAACTAAACAATTCCAATTTTCTATTCATACACTCAACACTTCAATCACTATGGCTATTTCAAAAATTATATCACCAGCAAGAGCAGACAAGAATTTATCTTTTGTAAGTTATAAAAGAGGAAGACATTTATTTTCATTCCTGTAGGAGAGGTAGGTTGTGACAATAAAAGGTAAATGACACCCACAGATTTCAACTGCACTGTCAAAACCTGGGTTTGTTTTCAGAAGAAACATGAAAATTGTCACACATTTTTACAGTTTTGCAGCTGCCATTTATATTCACAAATTCAGCCATGTGTTTAGATTTATTTTTCTTAGTATCAAATTCAACTAAAAATATTACATTTACTCGTGAAAAAACTAAAATATGGGTATTTAAGACTGCAAAGACAGTGTTGACATGATCTTAATAATGTTAACTCATACACATGGACATGCAGAATCAGACAAAGCAGCATCTTTCCAAATAACTTGACCTGAAATATTTTTCAGGTAACTGTAACAATATGGATAATTCTCATCAGCAAGGGTTTTTCATGTATTAAATGGAAGCATGAATCAATAACAGCACTAGAGTCTGTCCTGGCCCTGCTTGATAGAGAGGAGCTCAACCATAATGTGGGATGCTTAAAAAAAAGATACCTGTTCTCACCATGGAGCTGGTCTGTACTAAACATGATAAAAACAACACAAAACAAACAAAATTAAAAAACAACTGGAAAAAAAAATCCTTGAATTTGAATTCTCCACTGAGTGGAAAATTATGTTGCCTTAAGCCTAGGCTGACTGGAAATGCAGATGGCTTCCTGAGCAAAACAAAATTCAGGAATGACACTGGATGTTATTTTAATTTTTTTTTACTTCATACCACTATGCCAGACATAAACATTATTCACTTTTGAAATTCATAATTTTAAGAACACTGTGAATGTATATGAGTAGCCAGGGAGCTATCAATGAAGTTGGAGAACAAGAATTCATAGAATAAGTTGATCCACCATTGTCTACCTCCTAGTATCACTGGGCCTCAAATTCTTGCATCACCAAAATAGCTCAGAAATTGTATTAACACCTGACCAAATCCACTGGGAAAATAATTTAAGCAGAAAAATCAAAAGATACCTGGGAACTGTGTAAAAGCATTTCAGTAAAAGTCTGAAAATCTTCTGCCTAAAGCAATTAAGAAAGATGCCTTCAACAATTAAAACTACCATAACAGGTATGAGAGCAGCTATGAAAGCATTGCTTGCTGATTAAAGAAACAAGAAGCTGATGATAAATATAAATCAGAGTGTAGGAATTGTAGAAAATTGATAAGGGAAGGGAAGCTAAACAACTCAATCTATCATTATGCCAGAGCTAAGGACAATATTTCTTCACTGAAAGAGTGACTGGGCACTGGAATTGTCTGCTAAGGGAGGTGGTGGAGTCACATCCCTGGAAATGTTTTAAAAAAGATAGGATATGGCACTCAGTGCCATGGTTTAGCTGATGAGGAGGTGTTAGGTCATAGGTTGGACTTGATGGTCTCAAAGGCCTTTTTCAACCTAGTCCATTCTGTGATTCTGTAATTTAAAGAAATATTTCTCCATAAAAACATACTTAAGGAAGGAAAGGCCAATCAAGACTTACTTTTTCAGCCAAAAGTGAAGGAAACTTAGGCTTCTGACATCATTAAGAGACACACTGCATTAGAACAGCAGCTCTGCTGATGCTGGTAATTCTGCTCCCCCATGTATTCTCACTCCTTCTATTGCCAGCTACATTATCCTGCTGTTAAACCTTCCTGAGCCCCTGCAGGAATGAAGGAAGGCTAAAAGAAGGGGCAATAGTGCAAGAGCATGGTTTCCAAACTTCTTTCAGACTTTTTACTTGCATAATTTCCTCTGATGGATGGCTGATATCCAAATTACGTTGTCTAGCAGCTGCTAGAACTACCCTCCTCCATCATTTCCCCAACTGTATCATCACACTTCATGAACTTCCACTGACTGAGTTAACACATTACTGTGCCTTTCTTATTAGCCTTCACTCATTGCCCTGCTCTAGCCACCAGATGAATGAATTTACTATTCTGTCAAGTTTTCCCTTCAGTCTCCCAATCCCTTCAGCCCCAAACAGGGAAAAACACACACACACAGACACACACACCCTCTCTGTCAAACTGCATTGCTAGTCCACGCCAATAAGAAAAACGCCTTCACAAAATCCTGCTTTGCAGCCAACCTTCAAGCACACTTCTCTCACAATGCCTACAGATAATGGCAGTCCCCAGTGACAAGGTTAGGAGTGGTCTGAGATTTCAACACTGGTTAGGAGAGAAAGAAACAAACAAGCAGGCAGAAGGCACTGCATGAGGATACTCTTCCAAGAATGAAGTGGCTCTAACACACTGTAGCTACATTAGGCACAGGTTTAACAAACTTCATTGACTCATTTTCCCTGAGCACCCTGTGTGAACAGGGGCCCCGTTTGTATTACCACACTCGCACTTGCCAATATGCTCACATCACATTAACTGTTGCAGCCTTCAGTTGCATCTGGTCTGAAACACTGGCTGTGAATTTTGGCTTTTCTTACACATCCATGCAGTGTCTAGGGTAAGGTAGCTCTGAACTTTTAACGTGTTTCTTAAATGCTACTTTAATATGAGTGGCTAAGAGAAACAGTAGTAATAAGACTATATGTTTAGGGAGCAACAACCAGGTCACTACTATGGTTGGTTTAAATCCTACAAGAACTATGGGCTGTATGACTCTATCAGCACATACCATTTTGCAGATAAATTAAGTTTTGCTCACTGGATGTCTACTCTCCCTTTAGCCACTGAGGTACTGGACAAGAACAGTTTAAATATAAATTTAAATTTTTTTCATTGGTTCTAGCTCATCTCTATTTCCAGGGTAATCAAACATAAATCTGATCACACAGCTTGGATAATATCACTGTTCACTTTATAGCAATGGCTCACCGTCACACTGGACAAGATCACACAGGGGATAAGGTCACGGAAACTCTCTGTGTGTCTTCTACCCTGTGATGTTATCAGGTACTCAACCCTAAAGCAATAGAAATACACTGATAAAAGAGGGGAAAGGGAACTGTGATAATAAATCAACTCAACTGTAGAGAAAGTGCCAGGGAAAACAATATTGATTTTTTTTTTTTTACAAGTCAGCGCACAGATTTGTCAGACAAAAGAATAGAGATGTCAAAACCCACAGAATCAAACAAACTAATATTAAGAGAAAAACATCCACACTGCCTAAAAATGCTAGAATGTGTGCATAGTGATGTTTATCAGAAAGATGAATGTATTTTATCATACTCAGAAAATTTAAGGTAAATATTTTTATGATCCGTATTTAGCAGCTACTGTTTGCCCCACACTGATTTCACGTTAAGACATCTAAGTAGAGTCAGGCAGAAAGGGAGTCCACTGCAAAAGGAAAGTGCCTCTGGCCCAGTGAACAAAAGATGCTTCACTCCTCACCTAGGGGAGGTGACTCAGTGGTCACCACCTCCCCAGGTGATAGCAAATTATCTTGCTTCTCTTCAGTGACTTAGAGGAGCTTGCTTTCTGAAATGGCCATGTTATGCTCCTGGAAAATCGGGGATTGGTCAGGGGAGGTCAAGCAGACAAGACCACATTGGAGAGAAGACATTTAAGTTCTATTCCACTAATGAAATGAAGTATTTAAATTACATAACCTATTAAAATCAGTATAATAGACAAAATCATAAAATCATTAAAAAATTCAGAGAAAATAAGGTCAGAAATTACTTACTTCAAATAATGTATCCTGTGGAACAGAAGCCCTTTAATGCAGTTCCTCTTATTTGTATTCCCAAAGCCTGTTTGGAAAAACCAATTATTTTAGCAAGATATTTAACATATTTGAAGACTTTATAAGGTGTAGAAATATCACATCCACTAGTAAGCTGTGCTAGCATTTCCATGCCCTCACTGTTACAAATTACTACTAATTTCTTATTCAAATTTGGATGCCTTTAACTTCCCACCAATAATCTTTTCTCTCTTAAATTACAAAGGCAAGATTTTGTCCAAATACCATAAAGGTGTTTGGGCATTATAATCACAGCACTTTTAAATCTTCTTTTTCTAAAAAAGGAGAGACTGAATTCAATAAATCATTTTGCTTTAGCAAATGTTGATATTCTTTAAATTGGACAAGGTGTTTTCATTTGCTTGGCCTTGTTTTTATTACCATGCTTTTATTTCCATTGAATGAGAAGCAGTGCTAAAAAAGAAGTAAATAAACTGTGTTTCATCTTTGTAGGATGGTCACAAGAGTCTTGTTTAGGGAAAAAAATGTAGTAGAAGTAGGAGACCAGTTCTAGGCATCACTGGAAAGGTAAGCAGCAGCCTTGATTTTCAACATCTACACTTCACCAGCTACCAGCATGCTAAAAGAATGATGAACTTTCAAATGTTCCTGAATTTTATATCTACATTCTTTTCTGTGATAGGATTTTTGTTTTCTTTTCCCATCTTTTCAGTCTCTGAAAGGGTTATTCAATAATACGAAATGTAATGCAGGGAAATATGTATAATTTTATTCCCAGTTATTTGATACTGCATCTCTGAACAGTCAGAAAATCTATTAAAATAGAGGCTGTAATTAAACTCTTTTTCTGACAGTACTTTCCCCTTTGCAAATTTCCCAAGTTTAAAATACAGCTATGCCATGAGCCACACCAGCAGAATACTTGTGCCTGAGGTTCCCTTCTCATGGGACCCTTCCAATTACTAAAGAAAAGTGGAGTGCATTGTAGCCAAAGTTTTCATAGCTTTCAGCACAGTGAAGCAGCTGCCTGTGCTGCAAATCCATCTCATAGCATGGGCAATCCCCAGTCCCACCACTGAATTAGAACCTCCTCATGATGGGGACACAGCACACAATTTGAAACATGGTCTGATTAAAATGCCAGTATTTGAGAAGGCTTACAGCTAATTTTGTTTGCTTGGCACAGAACCAGAATGGAAACTGCCTTACCATGATCTCCTCATGAAAACGCAGTTCACTGGTAAACAATACTTCATAAGCAGAATCTGTGTCTTTCCTGTTTAATTTTTAAAAGCCAAGTAAAATTGTGTTGAAGCGAGGGCTATTAAGGCAGCCATCCTTCAGCAACTTAAATGCTCTGATAATCCCTAGAACCTTTAGGAAAAGGGGTGATAGTGCTAAATGCACTATGGACAGTAGAAATACAAACCACTGGATTAAGAGAGCAAGACTTTTTAATAAACACATACATGTGATAAATGATATAAGCAGGAAATAATAAGTCTTGCTGAAAATACATTTTTTCCAATGTACACTGGTTTGCTTTTGTTCATCAGGCCTGCAAACATGCAAAAGTTGTTTATTTGGATATTGTATAGGCTATTTACTACCTGGACTTCTGAATTCCAAGCCAACAGTTGAAGATTATGGAGTCTTGGAAGAATTCCACCAAGCCCTCTAACACTGGATTTCTTGTACTTATCTTTGCATTTTTATACAAATATCTAGACCTCAAAAATATTCAATGGAACCATATTTCTTAGGCATAAACAAAATCCCATCTACTATTTTAGCAAGAAATTGTCCTTCCTATTATTTTCCTTAGAAATCTCTTTCCTATTCTGCCATCTAATGATTAAAGTGAATGCTTTCCTTCCTTCTACTTTCCTGGAAAACTTAAGATAATTGTCTCTGAACAAAAACCAAATAAATTTTAAAAAACCCCTAATCATTCTTAAAGAGGTAGAAAAATCTCAGTTGTGTAAGTGCAATTTAAGGTTTTTATATGACAACTTCATATTACGTATCTTACTAGAAACAATTTAAAATTACATTTATGTTCAAAATTCTTGGGGGAAGAAACCACACTCTACTAATTTCATCACGTGATGCTTTATTTCTCCATTTCAAGTGTGTGACTTACAACATGGGCAGCTATACAGAATATTTCATGGGGGAACTACATCTTTATTCTCTTCCTGAATGTCCTGGTTTTGGCTGGGATAATGTTAGTAAAACCGAGTGCCTGTTCCAACTCATCCAGTACTTCCCTCCTTTGGAGTCTGCTGCCTGGCTCACTTTTCTCTATCTGCTGACATAACATCAGTATTGAATGGCAACAACCAAAACATTCCCGACAAACTTATCTTGCTGAGCCTGTGCAGCTGTTTGTCTGTTTTAAAGACAAGTTACTCTTATGAAAATCTAACAGGAGCACAACATGCCTGCTGGCATTTTTCCTTTGCACCAGCACATCTTATGAGCCTAACAAGGCTCATCCATCATCTGCACTAACCATGGACTGAGGTGAAAGGTCAGGAGTCAGGGATTGGAGAAAGTCAACTGTAAGGGGACAGAAAGCATGCTGATAGGTAAAAGACTGTATCACTGTCATCTACTGGCAGCTGTGATTGACAAAGACAATATTGTTTGGTAATACATGAAAATTATCCATTTATTTCACATTTTCCTTTCACTCTTCACTGCTGGAGAGGTGCAATAACTTCTGCTGAAAGTCCATGAGAGACTTTTATGATTTCTGCCATGTCTGTAGCGCACAGCATCTGCTCAGCTTTTAGAGGTGACCCCTCAGTGTGAGGCTCATAATTTTAGGTTCCGGGTTCAGTCATTTTGCCCTACACAGATAAGATTTCTTATTCCTCCAGAGGGTTCAAGAAAGTCATGTGAAAGAAAATGGTCTTGCCACTGTCAGATGTTCCTGATAGCATTGTTCTGGACATTTTTCTCTGCAGGGATGTTCTTTTTAAAAATCCGTCATTATGTTTAGGCTTCCTTAAATCCCACAAGCGTCATACAATAAGCCTCTGTCTCTCTGAGCAGGGCTTTTCTCTCACTCCCAACTATCCATTCTAGAATCTCAGCAACAGTTTTCCAATTTCTAAGACAATTACTTTCCATTATTCTAAATCTCTTAATCATAAGATATGACAGCCTAACCAGTAAAAAAACATGCTCCAGGTTTTTTTTTTCATTTCCTTTTGTTTCCACAAAATTAAGAAGCAAAAAAACAGTATATTTGGGATTATTTTAAGAAGAGAGAGGTGTTTCAGCAGTCTGCCAAACAATTGCATGTCCTTCTCTCTCAAAAAAGTTCTATGTTGTAAAAGCAGTAAACAGTAATATAAAGAAGGTTTCCTAAATTACTTGACCTTCCTTTCAATGCTTCACAGTCCAATGAGCAAAGGATAGGACCACTGATCTCAGAGGAGTATTTTAGGAAAATATACAGAAATATGGGATCCTGGATCTAAAGGAAATAGTCTCCATGTCTTAAACTTGTGATAAAGATAAAAATAGAACCAAGATCTGTGACTGTCTTTTGAAAAGCCCAGGTTGAAATGTAAATGTCCTTAAAATTTAAATATCCTTAAAGAAATAATCAAGGTTTGAGCCCTGAAGGGATCTCTTAACCACTTCGCCTGACTTATTTTAACATTCATTATGTATCTTTCAGCTATCCTATGCTAGACTGAAAAACTTTATCTTGGCTAAAGAGCTGTTTGCCCAACAATTGCAGATATTTTTTGCCCTAGGACTTGGCAGGATGTGTGAGGTGAGGCAGCCCCTGTCTGTACATCAGTACTTGCCCCTTCTCGCTGTGTGGTAGGGGCTCCCAGAGAGTCTCACTCATTGTGCTTTCCAGCCAGAATGAAGAGCTCTTCAACAGCCAGCATTTTTTTCACCTCAGAAATACTTACATGCAGCTATCAAGTTACTGCAACCTTTTGTTTTTCCTTCTCTCAGCCTAACAGCTGGAGGTTTCTAAGTCTGCCTTTCAAAAGCCTTTACATCATCTTTGCAGCTCATTTATGCACTGGCCCCAGGTTTAAAATATGACCACAGTCAGACTGTGGGGAACAGAACCATATTTAGCTTCTCAATATCTGTCTCACTGACTTGGTTCAAAGAGGTAAAAATCACCTACTTATTGATCCTTTGTGCTCATGCCTAAGGATCACATTAGCCATTTTGTCAGCATAGCACTGAACTCAGTAGTTGAAAATAATGCTGCAAAATTGCTGTTAGTGTTCCAGTATGACACAGTTTATAGCTAGAAATTATGTCACCTATTATATGAATGTCAAAAAGATCACATTCCTTTTCAGTATTCCAGCCCAGAAGTATTTGGAGATCCAGAACCAAGGAGGTGAAAGTGTACACAGTACAGAGTGCTAGTCTTTCTTTCAGTCACAGCCTTTCAATATTTTCCATGCATGTCTTCATTTCCATGAAAAGATAAATACTTAATCTTCCATAATTTTACATCCTGTTTTATTCTGTTTCAAGTAGGATTTATTCTAGTAGAACTACCATACAGTCTTGGAAATGGTCAACTCACCAGAAAATTATTAATCTTGGATGTATACACCAGGAAAACTTAGTATAAAAGATAAAGACTAACTTAAGGATTTTAGTCTTTAGTGAAACGTTCTTTTTATGTGCCCAGATCCTGAAATCTTTCATCTGCCAGCACATTAAACTCCCAGAAGGCAGCAGAAGAAAGGTTCATGTGAAAAACCACTTGACTGCTGAAGGAGCCACTCCCATAAAACTATTAATCCCCAGGAAGGACAACAGAGCTCACACTAAGAGTAAAATATGTGCAATTGAGGGTGCTACCCATTTCATTATTGATTACTGAATGACTCAACACGCAATCTGCTGCAAGGAAGCAATGATTCTACTCTCCTCCATCACCTAATTCCTTAACACTGAAATTCTGAGGTCTCAGATTTTAGTATCATAGTCATGCTGCTTTTTCTTAAGGATTTCTGGTTCTTGTTTTTGCAGGCACATTAAGTCAAGACTATTTAAATGGTAATACCTGGCTATGAAACACTAGAGAAAAAAAAAAAAAGCACCACCAAAAAAAAAAACTGCACCAAAACAAACCTACTACCCATTTAGAAATATTTTTATTAGCAACTGAATAATGCATTTAGGTATTTTTGACTATTAAAATCAGTATCAGTCTTACCTCTGAATTCAAACTTCCCCGTGCTGAGAACATCCCAGAACCTTTCCTTCTTCTGAGAAAGGCTCTTTATTACTCATCAAACACAGCAAAAGCTAGGTCAGCATAAGGTTGGGAGGTTTTTCTCTTGTTGCTAAACTCGAGGTAGTTGCAGAGGCTGATGAGACATGCTCAGAGCACACTGATATTCTGACTCCTCAGGGAGCCTAAAGCTGCCCAGAGAGTAAGATCTTAGACTGCTGAGACCAAATGTTTAAAATAAGGGCAGAAATGTTAACTTAGGAGATAGCTCAAATCTTCTTCCTCCTTTTATCTAAAAAAGTTGTCATTTTCTTTTGATCACAACAGAAATTCCAGGCTCATTCACACCATTTAATGCTAATCCCTGCAAGACGGTGGATTTCTTAGCTGTACTTCTGACTACATAAGTAAAATTTTCTGTTCAAATAGTATTAAGCTTAGAGTCTTGACTTTCTCTACCTCTGCTCTCAATTATATGAACAATACTTGTTCACCTTTGGTTGTACAGTAAGGTCATCCAGATGACTCAAATTGCTTCATGCACACTGTTTTAGCACCTCAGAAAAATCTCACTTATACATCTACCAAAAATACATTTTGGTGTTTTAAATCTGTCTTTTAATGAAGTCTCCAGGTAATATCTGGACATCATTATGTGCTTAATGAATAGGTACCTTTGAGAAAACGGTCATTTCAAATAATCTGTGAATGGAGTTACTGGAATCCATGTACAAAAGTGGATTCATCATGTAATTTTATTGATGCAAGTAATATCATTTTCCCAATTCAGTTTCAGATTTGCAACATTTGGTTTTGGTAACAGAAAAATCATACTTTTAAGGTGTTAACTGAATTGTAGATTTCTCTCTTTCTGGCTTTCACAATGACTCTCTATCTAGGAATGTGACTTCCCTTACAAGGACAACAGAAACATCTGAACTCCACAGATTCACTTAAAGTGGAGATTGCTGGGTTTTTGAGCCCAAATCACTGTCAGTTCTTATGTCAGGTATGGCTGGTGTGCTTCAAACAGTGACTAAAGAACAAGAAGTTGGCCCTTGTTCCCAAAGGGATACAATCTATGACTCAGCAGCAGAAAACAAACTAGATATACAGAGAAACACAGAAAGACAATGAAACATTGGTCTGTGTGATTTACCAGTTAAACAACACAAACAATGTGGAAAGGTTGATGTGAACCAAGTAAAAGAAATACCTGCTTTTATCAAAGACTTGCAGTGTCCAAACTGGAAGCAAGTTATGTACCCTCCACCTGTTCAAAGGAGACAGTGAAGTCATTGGTTTGTCATAAATTTATTTTCGCTCGACTACAATTTAGCTTTGCAAGGTTACTTCTGATTCCTATTCCAAGAACTTAAAAGTTCACAGATTTGCAGGGGCAAAGATCCTGTGTCAAACTACTAATACATGAACAGCAACTGACAAGTATTTGAGGGCTAAATTCCATTAGTGATCTAACTCAGAAGAACATTTCTGTTTCCCTGATGTGAGCCTGTGGCCACCCAACATATTTCCAAGTTCTTTTCCAAGATGTGTACTCAATATTTTTTGAAATCTCTAAGTCTCCATTTGATGTGGAAAATAATGTCTAGGTAACCCCTCTGTGCATCCTGTGACATTTTAGTACTGTCCTTGGTTAGCAGTTACCTGGTTTTGTTTTGCAATGAAGAATAAAGTCAGCAAAGTCTAACAGGATATACCATTAAATCAAATTATATAGCACCAACTTTACAAATAAACTTTTTGTCTCAGCATTTGGTTAACCTTTTCAGTTGAGAGTGGGGTTGGTAAGATCACTACATACATAAATCTGTCTCTATGCAACTGCCAACCACATACTTCAACAGGTTTTAGCATTCTTTGGACATTTTGATAAGGCTTAATTTAGACTTATTTATGCTACACTTTGTCTGGTGTGTCACTCAATGCAGCATTTTTCTTAAAGAAAAAAAAAAAGCAAAGGCCAAAAAAAGCCCCAACCTTGCTTAGCAACAACGAAATGGAATCAAAGGCTATTTCAAGTTGGAAGGGCTCCACAAGGACCATAGATGTAGATATTTCTACAGATTTTGGGTCTACATCTACAGTCTCCTTTGGCAAGGAACATCATGGATTTCTGCATCTGTAACAGAATGCATTACGTAGCTTTAATTATTCTGTATCTGATCCTATAATATTCTAAACATTTTTAAATACTCTTATCTGGTAATAAGATCATACATAATAAACCAGCGTCAAACTCTACTTTGGTCTACTCTATCTCTCTATTATAAAGTATTAAATATTAAACAATTTAGATAAAAGGAAGATGAAAAAGAGGTACTCTTCCTATCATAACTTAGCATTAATATTTCATTAAAGTCCAGATGTGACATATTATTAAATAGTGACATTTTTCTTCAGGAGTATTTCTTCTTATCACTGTATTTTTAAATAATTATACTAATTTTTTTCAATGAACTATTTAAATTTTGAAATCACAAAGTTAAAGGATTCTGTATTTTATGAACTGTGCAAGACTGAACCATGGCCAAAATCCCTGTACTTGACAGATTCCAAATATTTTATTTTTTTAATTACTTATGGGAAATATAGAGTAATATTGAAGGACATTATCTTCTACTTTTCAAGCAGACTATTATTTTTCCACAGAGGTGTAAAACTTCAAGTGCAAATCTACTCAAAACACGAGGAATGCATCGCCATTTTATCTAGGGAGCTGAATGACAGAAAGGCAGGAAGGCAATCTTTCATTTCAATGTTGGGGTGGTTTTTTTCAAGCTCCAGGTAAAACATATATTCAAAATATATTCAGTTATCAAGGTTTTATTTCCTTCCAGTTGTTGAACATGCCCATCCCACTTCTCTTAGCTAAAATGATTGCCACCAGGTTTTCCACAGGCTTCTGGTGAGTGTGCAGAGCATTTGTATTGATGGCTTAGTCTTTCACAGCAATTGTATTGATGGCTCTTTTTTTCCTAAATACATGATCTGTATCCTGTTCCCACCTCTATTTATATCACCATGAGCTCTTTCCATTCTATACTTGTTAGTACCAAAGCTGTATTAATGCTCTGTTGAGATGCTTTGTGTCGTGCTAGTCACATATGCTTTGGCCACTTAATTGTTGTCTTATCCTCTCGGGCCAGGAACTATTAAAAAAATAGGAATTTAATTAAGTTGTAGCTGAAATTTTATCTCACTTAAAGTACATTATAGTTTATATGTACTTTCTTCATCCTAAGGCTGGTTCTTAATAACTCTAGCCTGACAGTAAATAATGCAGCAATTGCTTGCATCACTTTCAGTGTATTGTGTAGGAAAGGCAAGTGACCCTTGGAGCCTGTACTATTTTGCTGAGATAAATGCACAGTGAAATAGCTCGTAACACATCACAGACACACAAAAAAGAGAAGAGTTGGTAAGACAGGTACGTGTATCACATAGCACAACACAGACAAGGTTGAGATTAGTGATGATGTGCTTATCATCCCTGGACAGTGTACATCCTTGCAGTTACACCTCTGATGATCAGGAGCCTTTGGGTATGCACACATCATACAATAAAAAATATTTCAAACTTCATGGCAGAGAATCATAGCATCATCAATGCTGGAAGAGACCTGCAAGATCGTCCAATCTGACTGTCACCCAGCACCACTGCTGTAACCCATCACCCAGCACCAGCTCCAGATGCCTCTTAAACCCCTCTAAGGATGGTGACTCCACCACTTCCCTGGAAAACCTGTTTCAATGCCTGACCATTCTTACAGTGAAACTTTTTTTTCTAATATCTAATCTCCCCTGTCTCAGCTTAAGGTCATTTCCTCTTGTCCTCTCACTGCAGTCACAGCAGAAGAGACCAGCCCTGCCTCTCTACACCCCCCTTTCAGGGAGCTGAAGGGTGCAGTAAGGTCCTCCTTGAGCCTCTCCTTCTCCAGGCTAAACAATCCCAGCTCCCTCATCTGTTCCTCATAAGGCTTGTTTTCTAGAGCCTCCATGAGCATTGTTGCAACTGAGACATGCTCCAGCCCCTCAATGTCCCCTTTAAAGTACGGCGCTCAAAATTGAGTGCAGTTCTTGAGGTATGGCTTGACCAACGCCACATACAGGGAGACAATATTTTTTCCTTTGGGATAAAAAATGTATTTGTTTTTGCTGCCCCTGTCCACTGCTTTAGCCATAAATGCTTGACTCACACTGTCAGGCCCTGTTCACACACATGTGCACACATAACCTTGGCACGTAAAAGCTCATGGATTGTAAGTACAGTAGGCCACTAAAGAAATGAAACCAACATGAAACAAAAAAAACAACAATTAAAAAAAAAGACAGGAAAGGAGACATTGGAAAGATTATGAGTAACAGATTTGTGTTACCCCATCCTACCAAGTTCTCCTAAGAAGGTGGAAAGCACTTGTTAGTAGATAAACAGACTGAATGGGTTAGGTAGTGACATTTTTCATCTTGTTTCCTTTGTTTATTCAAGTGAAAAAAAAAATCAATATTCATGAAGGTAAGAGCACAAATATCATTGGGGCAGGATTACCACAAGCACTGCAATTTCATACCAATTACTTTCTACACAGACAAAGTGTAAAATTAGTTTTAGCTACTTTTGCTATCTATGGCCACATTAAACAAAGCCACAGAAGTCGTTTGCTTTTTTATATGCTCATTAATAGCAGACATTGATCAGCCTAATTGCAAGTGCACATTTATACATCACTGCTGAAGTTATTTATCTCTGCTAAAGGTATTCACCTTTCCCATTAAGTTATTAAGTTACAATTGTTCTCAAGAACATTTTATAAGGGCTTCCATAAAATTACAGTATTTAGAAAGAATGCTGCTTGACATCTCCCATGGAATCGTTTTCTGTAGAAGACAGTAATTAAAGATCAACTCCACAAAACTAAAAATGTATTATAATCCATAAAATGTATTCATCATAATGTGATGGAGTTCATATTGTCCAGGAAACATTTTTGTACATAAACACAGGAGAATCTATCACTTTCATAACTCATCATCATGTCACTGTATTATAGGACTCAGCTTTTGTACAAGATGGAGTTAATCAGCATCCTTAATTGACTGTCAAAGAGGAGTGTTTCTTTTCTTCACTTTATTTTCATGTACATCACAGACAGCAGGGAAACTGCTGCCCTTGTCATTTAATCAGACACAAGTTCACAGGTAAGCTTAACTAAGTCTGCCAAATTGATTCACTCCCTGGTTTGCTGGAATGACCTAATCCCATAGCCAACTTCAACACACACAATATAATTTATTCCTTAATTCCAATGTGGAATAAACTGACCTCATCCCTTGAGAGACAAACAGAGATACATAAGAGACACAGACAATATGATTATGAACCATGTCACATTACAATCCACTAATACGGTCCTTCAGCATTATTCTTGCACCTTCATAAAACCCAAAATACTTCATAAAACCAGAATATCCCCTTGCTGGCATAGTGTAAAATCCCAGTCTCTTAAGCTGCCAAGCAGCCTTCTGATGAGTTGACCAATAAAATTGATTACAAAAATAACAAAAAAACAAACAAAAATAACCATGTCAAATGTCAAACCCAAAGCAGTCTTTCAGGCGGTAGAGACTGCAGACTTGATAAACATCTGCAGATCTGTTTATCTGACTTGATAAACATCTCTGAGCTGAAATTTTGATACCAGAAAGGCAGCATGGTAAAGAAACAGGGGAATGGTCTGTCAATTTGGAGCTGGCAACTACCAAAGAAGCATCAGGAATTGCAACTTCGAAGTGAAAAATATGAAATCTCTGTAAAAGTGGTTATGAAATATCAGTAGCATTCTGAAGTAGCTACACACATATGCCTGCAATAACTGAA
Source organism: Dicaeum eximium (assembly GCA_013396995.1). NCBI lineage: Eukaryota > Metazoa > Chordata > Aves > Passeriformes > Dicaeidae > Dicaeum > Dicaeum eximium. Next base: position 119,830 of record VWZP01008963.1, on the reverse strand, counting down.
CTTCCACAGTATCACTAGCTTGGAAGGAGCAAAAGAGGCTTTTGTGTTCCTTGACCCTGGCAATTACATATTTCGGGGTTTTTACTTCAGTATTACTTTCAGTCCACTTACTAGTGTAAATATTACCTCACAGCTCATAGAATCTCTGAAGATCTAGGCAGAAACACCTTCAAGCCCCCAAAGCAGTTCTCTGCTAGTGCAGACTTTTAAACCTACAGCAGACCACTTGTATGTACCTCACCTCCATGCCCTTGGTGGAGTTGCTGCCGTGGTGAATCCCTGTCTCCAGTGAGGGAGATCACTCCCCTGGCTGTGGGTGTTCTCTGCTTCTGTAACTCCCTGCAAACAGTGGTGGCCTTGTCTAAATCGAGGCAGGAGACATACCATTTTAACTGACCTTTTCTACCTTTTGTATGTTTGAGCAATCTTAATGCTATTCTCCAAAGAAAACATCAAGTTACTCAAATTTCAGAGGATTTCTTTTTATTTTTCTTATTAAAGGGAGTTTTAAAATATTTCAGAATTTAAGTAATTTTTGAGTCTTCCTTAATTTAATCATTTTACTGATTGTTAATAGAACTCCTGTAGAATGAGTTTTGCCATAAAGTTTATGAATTTTCTCTTAGATTTCCTTCAATCTTTTACTTACGCCCTTTGCCCATTTCAATTCTTCTCTTCTTGCCTTATTTTATTCCTTACTTTCTCCATTATTATTTAGCTCATTTCTACATTGCCACTGAAACAAATATATATACACCATTTCAGACTTTTGAGAAGATCTTCCTGAAGTCCTTTTCCTTGTTGAGGACATACAGTTTATTGAACATTGAGACTTACCAACTACCTTTGAGGTCACTGACATTAGGGGTGAAGGGCTGCTGCCAAATAGAAGCAACAAGCGCTGTTTTGGAGACCTTAGGTAGAGGTCTGGAAGAGATCTGACCTCTGGAGACAGACAGGAAGGCAGCTGTGAAGGTGAAATCAGTGGATTAGTTGTAATAGATTATCCAGACTATCTAAAACCTATCTCCCATTTATGTATGGGTTGAATAAACAATATTATAGGTAAAATATGTAAGAAAATGTATTATTTCTTATAATGCCATATGATGATTTTAAAGTCCAACAACCTGTCAAATAAACAACCTGTTTTTATATCTGAAATTGAAGTACCAGTTTTTGAGCTAAGTACAAATCCAACACAACTGTTTAGTCTACTACTTGTACACAAAAGAAAATGCTTTCTCATCCCTTCAATTACAGATTGGAAAAATCCCAGCCTCCCATATAGTTTCCCTATATCCTTCTAGAGAAAGCACTAGCAAAACAAAGAAGAGAAGTGAAATTTTCTGACCATTCAAACTATAATCTTCAGCCTTCTTCATGAGTTGTAGGAGTCAATGCCTGCACCTACGTTCTGTCTGCTCTCTTTTATTTCAAGCCCTGGCTGGAAAAAAGGCTGGAAATACTTTGTCAGCTCTGAACCACTGAAGAACTCCACTACCAATAAAAAATTGTCCACCAGGATTTTTATTTATTTACTTTTCATCATGCTTACAGGTTTTTCATTCCTTGGGAGCAACATGAAGCCACTGGATCATATCAGTTAATCATTCCACAATATACCTAATACTTTTAAGTATAAAAATAGAGGAGAAAAAAAATCTAATCCTTCTCATCTCTGCCTCCCCCTCAAATACCCCAGAACCAACAGATCATCAGTCCTTTTTAAGACATCAGAAACAAAAATTTAAAAGGCCAAATCTACTGTTTTTCCTTTCCTGTCAAGTTAATGCTGTAAGTTTGATACAGTATTATTTTTTCTTTATCTAATTTCCAGCAAGTGCCTTTCCTCAAAGAAGGAAAGATTTGGGATATATATTCGACACAAATTAATTCCTCAGGAAAATGGCTTACAGCAGATGTCTGTGAGCTGTTAGCCACATGTTGCCAGTTGAGCCTTTTGTTGTCATAAGCTACACAGAATTCTTCCAAGTATCGTTCGTTCCTTCTAGTATCACCAACTAATCTGATTGAAAGACCAGACAGTAGGTTCCAAATCCCCAGATGGGGACTGCCTGTAGCTGCTAATAATTTTCACACCAGGAAAAAATAAAAAGCTCTTTTCATGTTAAGGGTGTTTTATTTTATTTTTAAAAAGATATCTCAGATCCACATCTTTCCACATACTCATTCAAAACACTTGCAAACATTCTTGCACATTTTCACAGTCTGTTGCCAAAATATCTAAGACTAACAGCATCAAATTACCTTCCCATTTTTTTGATTTTCGGACTCACACTTTTTTTGGCTAGTGTGATGGCTGAGGAAATTGCAAGGTGCTAAAACAATCAGATAAAACAAAACAGAACCATTACCTCCTCTTAGCAGCATATCCTGCTCTCCTTATGGAACTTTCATATTTGAATAATGATAAAATTGGCAGTCTTCTAGCCACCTCTATTAGAAAGCCAATGCACTTACAAGAATGGAATTAGATGGAAAAGAGAAATAGCAAATAGCTTGAACAAATATAAACCTTCAACGAGAGGGAGCCTGAGCTAAAACAGCACATCCAAAATGAACTTTTTCATGCAACTTTCTCTGAACTCCTAATGTTTGCACTGAGCTACATACATTTTTCACCTATATACAGTATCTAAATATAATACACTTACATAAACCTTTTCAATTTTACTGAATTCATTTATTTATTGAAGTTAAAATCTTAACATAAAAAATGTACTTTTTTTTTCCTCCAACAAGCATTCTTTTTTTCCTTGCCATATTGCAGGACTGGAATATTTGAGACTTCTAATCTGTCTCCACAGAACTGATGTCAAAGCATAGTGCAGCCTAATTTTAAAAACAGAAATTATAGAAAATCTCCTTTCCCAAACTGCAGCAGCTGAGCCCTGAGGACCATCATAAGAAGGCAAAATGTTAGAGGTTATTTTTCCCTTGCTATCTCTGAAAATGCAACAACATGTAAAATGTGTTATCTTTCCCATAAATGCAAAATGAAATGTAGTTTTGCATGCTGTCTTATAGAGATCTGCGAAACAGGAAATGATTGCTTGATGGGGACAATAGCAATCAGAAGCATCAACTGTGTTACTATACCACATGGAAGTTATCTTTTATCTTAGAAAGCTGCATTTGCTGAGTTGAAGGCATATTCATTGACCTGGAGGCCTGTCAAGAATTATATCATACCTAGAGAAACTCAGTAAGATCAAAGATTATTTTCTACAGTCCATTTAAATTTCCAGCTACCCTACACTTTCATGCTCTTCACTCAAAGCCAAAACTTCACAAATAAATTTGCATCTCCTTTTTTAAATTCTTTCATTTATGTTTTTCCACATACCTATATTTCCATGTGCAGACAGAAATTAAAGGAAATAAAAATCCTGTAGTATTTCCACTTAACCCAGAAATTTACAACTCTAACTTTAAAACAGTTCCATTTGGTGGATAGAGTCCTTGAGTAAAGTTCAAGCAGGTATTCCTTGCTTCTGTATCTATTTGACTGTATTAAGGTATGTGCTGTAAGAATGGGTTTAAACTTACTAAATTAATTTCCAGATCCCTCTGCACAGTTGCCCTGTCTGATCTGAACTTCCATCACTGTTTGAAGTTCCAAGTCTTGCTGTTTGCAATCAAATTTACAAATGCTTTCAGAATGGTTGCTCTTTACAGAATATATCATATCCTCCAGGTTCAAGAAGGATCCATTTCCACCTGTAGGAAGTCAGGCAAAGATTGCAGGACACCCATGTAGTTAAACAAGGAGCTCCCAACTAAATTTAAACATGAAAAGGAGCCATGCAAGGGAGGGATGCAGGCTTGGGACATACAAGAGAAATATGTAGGTACTGAACACCCAACGATACGATTAAGAAAGTCAAATCCGGTGGAAGGAAGGGCTTTAGGAAGTCAAATCTAGTGAGGAACATGAAAGGCAGTAAGTAGGGCTTCCAGAGGCCTACCAACAGCAAAAGGAATCATAGGGGAAAAAGCAGGACTGACACTGAACGGAGCAGGGAACCCTGTGATAATGGACGTGGGTAAAGGCCAAGGCACTTCACCTAGAACTTCATCAATAAAACTTCCTTCAGGAATCCCTACATTGAGTCAAATGAAAGGGCATGGAGACTGGAGCAAATTAAAAACAAAAGTAAGTGCTTGAGAAAGCTAGAACTGTTCAGTATATGACAGAAAAGGCTCACAGTAATCTTATAAATGTGTATGAAAAGGTAGAAATAAAGATGATTGAGTCAAACAGTCATATTCAGTGGCAGGGCAAGACGCAAGGGGCACAAACTATAATACAAGAAATTTCATTTTAACATCAGACAAAAAATTCATTATTCAAATACTGGAACAGGCTGCCCAGAGGTGTTATGGAGTTTCCATCCTTGGAAATGTTAGAAATTTAACTAGGCACAGTCCTGAGCAACTTGCTTTAGCTGCCCATGCTTTGCGCATGACAGGTGGAATAGACCATCTCCTGAGGCTCTTCCAAACCCAGTGATACTGTGATTCCAGAAAGGGCTGCAAATCATGTACCACAAGTTCCTCAGAAATAAAAGCTAGGAACTTCAAACATTTGGTTTGAAAGTGTGTTTCCCTGACCACATAAGGCAGATGTCAGCAGTGGAAAACAAGTCTCTGAAACATTTTTTTTCAAAGGGGCAAAAGAATCTAGCACTTTGTTCTGCCACTCAAAGTCACATTATTCAATAAAGATCTGAACAACTTATGGAACTTAAATAGCACCATGTTATTACATTCAGTAATGTAAATAGTCACCAACAGTCATCAAGTGGTAATGATTTTGTGCGTTATAAAGCTTGATGCCTTTCAATACTTTGTAAATGGTCTGGAATTAAGTAAAAACTGACCCATTATCAGATTTGTAAATCCACTAAAGTCTGCAGAATATTAAGTAAGGTAGACAGGGCAACTGTGCAGAGGGATCTGGAAATTAATTTAGTAAGTTTAAACCCATTCTTACAGCACATACCTTAATACAGTCAAATAGATACAGAAGCAAGGAATACCTGCTTGAACTTTATCTAGCAAAATAGTGACTTCATCTCTTATGACTCCTAAATAATTGTCAAAATGCTGCACAAAAACTTCCAGCCCAGTTCTGCCACCCAAAAAAAGGCTACTGTGGATGCATGTGAACAGAATAGCAGTATGTGAGAATACCAAGATACACTTTACCTCTTTGTGTCCTTGATGAGAACTACAGTGAAGATACTGTAATTCCACTCTCAGAAATAATATATAATTATACATAGAGGAGCGCAAAAGTGATTTAGACTGAACAAAGCCTCACATTAATTTCAAGAGCTGCATTGGCTTAGGTCTTGAAAGATGAAGTTGTGATTTTGAGTGAATGACTATTTTCATTGAAACAAGCTGTTTAAAAGACTATTTAGCAGAGAAGACTAAAAGCAGAACCCATAAGTGATCACTAACACTAAACAAATTCAAATATCATTAAGTTATCACTTTTTAACAATGAAATAGAATATTGAATCATCTCTTACAGGTTTGAAATTTAGGTTACCTACACTTCTGAAAGAGTAGGATGGATTATGAGTTGTTAAGCTCTATGCATGTAATGATCTAGGGGTTTGCTACCTTGCCATCTGGAACTAAATGATCTAATGATCCTTTCTAAGACAAGATCAATTACTTTGTGGAAGTATCAAAACAGTCACACTTACTAAATTAAAATACAATTTATCCTTGTCAAAACTTAAGTTCATTATGAGGTCACAGGTGTGACATGGGTTAAATCTAGCGGAAAAAAAATGCAGGTAATCAGTATCCCCATGTTCCAGTAGCCACATTTTAAGGCATATCCTCCAACAGAAGCTGAACACTGACCGGCTATCTATTGTAGTATTAAACATTTTCTATATTTATTCTATGCTCCCTGATTGCTCAGACAGAATTTGCTAATATAAGTTTTACACCTCTACTGATCTGCAGAATATTTATAGACTACTGACATGTTTCCAATCAGAAGCATGCAATTTTAACAAAGATGTAGTATTAATGCTATTAACCAGTATTAAAAGTCTCATGAATAAAAATATTTCAATTTATTCCAGTTAAACTCTTATTCCAATTTAGCTGGTTTAATTACATTTCAGTGAAAGTACCATGTTATTCCTTTTACCTTCTACCCTGTCTCCCCTACAAGAAAGCATCTGTATAGAGGTGGGCACTGTTTTACACTGCACTGAGTTCAGCAGCGTGCAGCTGGCCACACTCCCTTCCCCTCTGGTGTGTAGGGGCTCAGGGCACATAGTAAGGTTCAGCTCTTCATTCTGCAATTGAATGGGGAGCATATGATCACTAAGAGAGAAAGAGCAGGGCTGAGAGAACAATGGATTTCTACTTGGAGAATGAACATTAAACCTGACCAAGCAAAACAAGAAACTCATCTTGACAGTAGCACACAAGAACATGTTTGTTTTCTCCTCAACAATATGGGAAAGCAAAGCTACTTCCATTTTGGGACAAACCAAAATATTTTATTTTGCCTGGCAAGAAACATTTTATTTTTACCACAGGTGTGCTAAAAAAAAAGCAATGGATTGGAGAGCAAGAGTTTAGGCACAAAACCTAGTTGGGAGATGGCTCTTTTTTCTCTACAGAAGCCCTGGATTTAAAATAGCCAACTCACTGCATGCACAAAGCTACTTAATTGCTCTCCTCCTGAGGAGATTTGAACTCAATAACTGCTCTTTGCAGAATGCCTAAAACACAAAGCCCTTAGTAATTCTGCTGGGATGTTCTACTGCTGTTCCCGTTTATACTATTCTAATCTGAAATATCTATTGAGACAATGACAGAAAAGCATTCTGTATCTTCTTGTAATGTCCGCAGCCAAGACACCTGGCAAAAGCACGCTTTATTTAATGTATGAGATCTAACCACTTGGCTGTAGCTTACATGTTTCTACACTGCCCAACAACCATTTCCAAAAACATCTTGCAAAGGCAGTTTGAGGATTTTTACCTCTATCTTCCTTCCCCAATAAAACATTAAATAACTCACTGCCTAACCCTCTGAGACTTCCTGTGATACTATCACACAGTGGTAAGCCACTGTTCCATCACCATTTCAGCAAATGACACCCTAAAATAGTTGCAGAGAGTTGTTTCTAACCCCTAGGTCCCCTCCTATCCCAATGACACCCTACCCACTACATCAGTTTTCTAACATTTTTCTTGAGCAAAATGGCTGGTTGAGTGACTACTAATTAATCTCCTGCTACATGCAGAGCAGAAAACATCTACTTCTCTGCAGTACATGCTCATATATAAAAATCATATGTTTTCCAACACAGTGTTAAAAACTCTCTGTTTCTCCAATACTAGCTGAATCATTTAGCACTGTATCATAGCACAGTGTTGTTTTTATGAATTATGGGTCTCTCCTGAACACCAAAATGCTGAGGTTTTCATTTTGTTCTGCCAATACGCACCTGCAGTTGGAATACAACATTCTAACTCTGCAGACATGCATATTTTCAGTTCTCTGAGCTAAACAAAAAAGTGGTAGCAGACAGCTTTGTTGCTGTCTGGTAGCAAACCAAACTTTGTTTTGTCCATTTGTGCTGAAATGCACTGCTGATTGAACCCTGCATTCCTCTTCAGCTCTAGGAGGGGCTTTACTCTCTCCACAATCCTGTGGTGGAATAGCTGTATCCACACTGCTGGATTTAACAGTCTCATCTCTCAACAGGAGCTATTATTAAACTAAACAAGGGCTAGTCCAAATGGGTTTGGTTTTATGGTGACCTTTCTAGTGACAGCATGTTCAGGGAGGGCTTTCTCAGAGGAGGGATAGAACAGATGGGCAGCTGAGGCTAGCAACTCTGTTCATTTTACTGCATGGCATGGGATATTTTTTCCCCCTGTGACCCCCAGATATATTTTCCTGCTTTATTTTTTGCCTGCAGTTTTAATACATTTCTAAGGTGTTATTTATACATATGTTCTTATGGTCCAAGTCCTAATAGCATAATGATAGCACTGTTTATCTGAAGTCTTTTCAAAGCAAGATTGACCCTTCCAAGAAGTGATGTTAGACCTGCCAGTGTGTAAGTTTCCTTCATTCACTTCAGCTTGGGGCTCTGTCTCTTCTGAAAGTCTCCTTTCTGCAGCAAAAAGTCTCTAAAGTTTTGCTCTAAATCAAAACTCACTATATGTGCCTTAGTGCTCACTTCAGGACTAACTCTTCCTCGCTCCTGGCTGTGAAATGCATTGGATCCCAATGATAACTAATGCAGCACTCTGAAGAAACAATGTTTTCCAAACAGATTGCTGAAAACATACAGATGTTTGTAAAGCACCTCTTTCTCCCAGGACGCTTACCAGACATCTATCACTGCATCGAGAAAAATTTAAAAAACAAAATAAAACACAAATAACAAAAATCTGGGCTCAAACGTTGCCTACCAGACAGCTCTAACTGCAGTACTGAAAATAATTTTATTTAAACAGTTATTAAGGATATATTAATTCAAAAAACATTTGTTCATGTGAAGGTTTTTTCCACCCTTACAGAGAACAGCAACTGCACCCACACTATGGATTATTTCCCCTGGACCCTGCAGAGCAACAGAGTTATCACACTCTGCTGCAGGAGACATATCATGACAGAATTGAATGAATTTGGCTTTCTGTGCATGCTAAAACTTCCTTTCTCTTTCCAGGATGAAGCCCTCAAATATTTCTTCAAATGTTCTTATTCTTCCAGCTATTATCCTATCCTGGGTAATATGGAAAAGGGTTTGCCATTACTTTACTATAAACCAACTAAAAACCTTTCAAGCCCTTTACATATTCTCACAGTTTTTGCATATTCACATTGCTTTTTTTCACATAGGATTGTATTTACCACATTCCCTCAAAATATTGTGTTCAGAAGCCTGTGCGCTGAAGTGTATCCATATTCCTTTGCTACATCTGTCTTCTGTTTCAATGCTTGTCCTTGGCCTCATTGTGACAAGGCTCAATTCAATTAAAAACAAACAAACAAACAAACAAACAAAAAAAAAAAAAAAAAAAAAAAAAACAGAGGAAAAAATCCCATTTTATATCAGATTAATATTATATTATTATCTATTTTCTTTATCAGGAATTATTTTAATCTAGCAGTGCTGTTAACATACTTGCATGTGTTTTGAGGTCTTGCAAGCTCTTCCAAAGTGATACAATTCCACCACAATTCTTGTCTCTTCTCAAACTGTGTGCACTTTTTTTGTCTTCCAGACACCAGTATTCTTTCATCTTTGCTGTAGTTTGGATCCTTTGTCATGAATGGCAGGATCAGAGCACAATATCTGCACTCCAGATATCTATGCCTAAACCTGCTTCCTTCATAAGAA